>CM072338.1:13375000-13660000 GCA_036874045.1 Cymodocea nodosa
ATGAATTTTTCCCCTATGAACCATCAAGTCCTAGAGCATTATTGCTCAAAGTAAAGAGAGGAAGGGTGGGCTGAGTTACCTACGACGAAGTCATTGACATTAAGAGGAATCGTGAATATCACAATCAAAAAGCACTTGGGGTCAAATGGAGGGGCACATCGATAGAATGATCAATAAACACGCAAGAGGGCTCAATCGAGAGGTTGTAGTGTAAAGGGAAGTAGGGTTTGCACAAGCATAGAGGGGGAGCAAGGGTGACGTGTGTCGTAATGTGGGGTTTAAAGAGTTTAAAAAGGGAGAGAGAAAGGGTAAATAGATGGCCAAGATTTTAAGGTTTGTTATTATTTTAACTGTGATGAGAAGGAAAGAAAAATCATTAGAACGATTTTGCTTTGATCCTAACGTTGAGAATTGTCACAATCTAGGCTATGTAATTGAGAGAGAACGGTCAAGGCTTTGCAAATTTGTTATGGAAGAAAAAAGATGTATAGTTTAAATAGGATTGTTTGATCAAAAGATCAAAGGGGGGAGACAAGGTGACCTTCAAATGAGGATCTAGGTTCCAAGATTTGAATAGCTCAAGTTAAAGTTGCTAGCATCTGATTTAAGATGAACAACCAGAAGTAAAGTATTTTAAGTGAAAGATTTCTGGTCGTTTGATCTAAAAGGGATGGCTAGGATGGATTAAAATAAATTAAGAGAGATTTCCTAAACATTAGATCTAAGTAAGATAGATGGCCATGATTAAAATAGATTAAGAGGGATTTCCTAGACATTGGATCTTAGATGGACGGCAAGGATTAGGACTACCAATAGATGAGCTAGTCACTTGTGGCAAACTTGAAAGTGTTGAAGAATCACTTGGACATATTGATTACAATATGGACTAGCAATAGTACCAAAACCCTAAATCTACTGAACTACACATACAGGCAATTGAAGCCATCAATCTTAGCACAAAAGAAGATGTTCGAGATGTAAGGATTAACATGAAGTTGTCCCTAAAGCAGAAAGAACAATTTGCAACATCCTTAAGGGAACATGTTGATGTCTTTTCTTGAAGCTACAAGATATGGTTGGCCATGTTATTGTCCGCCATCCACCACTAAAAGTAGGAGATGAGTCGATTAAACAAAATCTTTGGAGATGGAGACCCAAGTGAACACTCACACTAAAGGAAGAAATTATGAAACAATATAATATGATTTTCCTTAAAGTTGTGATGTATTCGAAATAGCTAGTTAATGTGGTGTAGTACCAAAAGAGAATGGAAGGATTTGTATGTACATTGATTACTAAGATCTAAATAAAACTAGCGAAGGATGGCTTTCCTTTACCATACATTGATATACTAGTAGACTACATAACTAGACATAAGATTCTCTACTTTATGGATGAAATTCTCTAGTTATAATTAGATTTGAATGACTAAAGTGGACATAGAGAAAATTACTTTCATCACCCAATAGGGGTCTTCTATTACCAAGGCATACATTTGACCTCAAAAATGTTGAGATCACTTATCAAAGAGTAATGAAAACCCTCTTTCACAACCCCATGTTCAGAGAAATCAAGATATATGTAATCATATGATCACAAAGTCAAAAGAACTTGAGGACTACTTCACATGCTTGAAAAAGTTATTTGATAGGCTTAAAAAATATAATCTACACTTACAACCTAAACAAGTGCGTCTTCAAAGCCTCAATCAACAAGTTTCTTAGATACATAGTGTAACACCATCTATAGAGACACTACCTCTAATATAATACTCTATGATGAAGAGATAAAAGATTTGAAGTTGCTACTTCGTCTAATTAAAGATGAACAAATTTATATGTAAGTGCAAGATAAGTGAATTCTATGTGATGCAAACCATAAGTCTAAGTAAGTACTTCAAGTATGCATTAGATTGGTGTTGGATACCTTATATACTCAAATTACTCGATCTCTCGATTATCCACATTAAGTAGAGAGTTACTAGATATCTAAGGTGTATGTGTTCTAATGCTTGAGTGTTAAGTATGAATTTAAGTATAAAAATAAAAAGAGATTGAAAGGACCTCTAGATTTCGATAATGCAAAAATCAATGTGAGGCTTTGAATTGTATTTCTCAGGTTTAGTTAGCGCAGCAAAAGATCAGAAGGCAGACAATTCTAAATAGCAAACAGGTTGCAGTTAATCTTAGAATGTGCTGCTATAGAAAATCGGATAGTTAAGAAAGGATTGAATGATCGGAAAGTTAAAGAGTTAACTATCCAAAAGCTTAAAGGACTTTTCGGAGAGTTAAAAAGATAACTATCTGACTTTTTCGGAGAGTTATAGGTATAACTATCCAAAAGTTAAGTCATTCAATTAACCACATGTAGAAATACAGAACGGAAGCTTAAAGGACTTTTTGGAGAGTTAGATAACTATCTGAGCTTTCTTTTCGGAGAGTTAGATAACTATTCGAGTTTTTCAGTGAGTTACAGGTATAACTTTCTAGAACTTAAGTCATCTTATTACGCACGTGCAGAATGGTGAAGCCGACAGTTAAAAGCTTAAAAGGAAAAATCGGAAAGTTAGATAACTATCCAACTTTTTCAAACAGTTACAGGTATAACCATCCAAAACTTAAGTCATTGAATTTCTCATATGCAGAAATCCAAATAGAAGCTCAAATAAGTTTTTGGAGAGTTAGAAAGATAACTATCCGAAATCTTGAAGCATTTCAGTGAGTTATAGGTATAACCATCCGAAACTTAAGTCAGTCTTTTATGCACATGCTGAATTAAAGCAATCGGAAAGTTAACAAAGAGTTACTATAGCTAACTATCCAACAGTTAAATAACTGTTTGGTAAGTTACAATTGCAAGTATCCGACTGAATGATAACTTGCATTATATGATCTGGAATCCTACATGGCAGAAAGACTTAAGTGATCTTTCGGTGAGTTACAAACATTCTTCAGAGAGTTACACAGCTAACTATCCGAAAGATTAAGAAAATTGAAAGGATATCTTGAAATATCTTTCTGAACGGTAACTTACCGTATTTAGGACTGAAGTCTAATCAAGTACAGTAGAATACATCCGTTGGAAGAAAAATATGATCATTACACATGTTTTGTATATATACACGATACAGACAATGGAAATACATAGCTTTTTGCTCATACACATACTTACACCAAGCTCAACAGAAGAAAAGCTTTAGAGATCAAATCATCTTCAACATTTATAGACTGAATTTCAGAAGCTCATCACGCACTCAACTCTGTTACTCACAAGCTAGTGTTTACTAAAGTACACGGATCAAAACTTCAGAGAAAGGATTGGTTGGAACTTCGACTAGGAAGCTCAAGTGAATGGTTGGTTCTTGCTTAAACCCTAAGGGGGGGTTTGTGCACTCGGAATCTGACGAAATTGAAAATATTTTCTGTCAGATTCTGAGTTAGTGGTGTTTATGCATTTTGGAATTCAAATTCCTTGGAATTTGAATTCCAAACATTAACAAAAGTTGGGAAAATGAATTCCGACCTAAAAAGGTCGGAATTCATTTTCCGACATTCGGCCCCTCGCATCCCGCTCGTCGTCCTCGCTTGCACGATCGTTGTCTCGCTCGTCGCCCTCGCCTACGTGCTCGTCGTCTGGCTCGTCGCCCTCGCCTGCGTCATCGTCTTCTTGCTCGTCGCCCTCACCTACGTGCTCGTAGACTCGCTCGTCGCCCTCGCCCGTGCGCTCGTCGTCTCGCTCGTCGCCCTCGCCTACGTGTGTCGTGTCACTCGTCGTCCTCGCCTACGTGCTCGTCGTCCTCGCCCGTCGCCCTCGCCTGCGCGCTCGTCGTCTCGCTCGTTGCCCTCGCCTGCGTGTGTCGTCTCGCTCGTCGCCCTCGCCTGCATGCTCGTCGTCTCACTCGTCCTCCTAGCCCACACGCTCGTCGGCCCCTCGTCGATTCCCCCTCGCGCTCGTCGGCACCAACACTTTCGAGTATCGAAAGTCTCTATTTCTCCTAAACGAACGCAAGTATGTGGTATCGCAGATTTGCGTTGATTTGAGAAATTTGTTATGAGGTATGTGTATCAGGCCTTGATTTGAGAAATTTGTTGATTCAACATTTTATTTTGTTTTGGTATGCAATGATCTAGTTTTACATTGATGTGTTGGAGTGTTGGGTTCGACTCAATTTTTCTTTCCAGTAACCATGAACATTTCGAGATATTTGCTAGGTATGTGTAAGATCTTGAAGATGAAGTACAAGAAGATGAACGTGATATACAAGTTGAAGACTCTACAAATGTAGAAAGACAATATGAAATACTTAACACTATTGGGAACAACACACAAGAGCAAAGAAAAGAAATTGCAGATAAATTTCGTGAAAATATTATGTATGCAATGTGGGATGGTCGTGAATGAAAATATTACAAACATCATAATGAGTAAATTTTTTGTAATATGCCTTTTTTTTTATCATTACGAGGAATATAAAATTTATAATTATCCTTTTGTTGTTTTAAATATGTAATATAACGGGAAAGTTATCAATTTCTGTTATGTTCTGATTTATTTTATATAATGATATATTTAATTAATTGATAAATGATATATAAATATTTATTTTAATAATATATTCATTTATTAATGTCAACAATTCATTAATAAATTAATTACATTTTCACTAATTATTTTAAGTCAATACTTAATTTTATTAAAAATCAATTTTATTCAATTCCCTCCAATTCTGTCACGTGCACAAACACCTGGAATTCAATTTCCGTCAAATTCCTGAATGTGCACAAACACCCAGATTTTGAATTCTTTCCGTCAAATTCTGCAGAATTCAAATTCCGTTAGAATTCAAATTCTACGGAATTCAAATTCCAAGTGCACAAACCCCCCCTAAAGCAAGTGATTGTAAGTTTGCAAAAGTTTAGTGAAACCCAAGTATCCCTTGGGGGTGGACTAGCTGTTAGTGGTGAACCACCTAAAATCTCTGTGTGTACTCTTTTATCGTGTGCTTGCTATTTCTTTATACTAATCTACTACTAAAAGGTTAAGAAACAAATTATTATCATTCACCCCCCCTCTGGTAAGCCCTAAGGTCCTAACAATTGGTATCAGAGCAATGTTGATCTCATTAATAGATTTAACCATCTAAGATCATGGCTTTCCACACCGTAGAGGGTCAGAATATCCATCGACCTCCCCTCTTTGATGGTAGCAATTATAGCTACTGGAAAAATAGGATGGAGTGCTTTCTTAGGAGTACAGATGTGAAACTTTGGAGAATAGTTGTACATGGTACACCAACTCCAATTAGTCATGAAAGTGACTAGACTGAGGAGGATGAAAGAATCATCCAAATGGATGCTCGTGGGCTTAATTCCATTTACTGTGCACTAATTGGTGAACAGTATAATAAAATATCAGCTTGTAAATTCTCCCATGAAGTTTGGAAGATCCTTCAAATTACATATGAAGGAACCAGCCAAGTTAAAGATACTAAAATCAACATTTTGTTAAGAAAATATGAATTATTCAAAATGCTTGAAAAAGAAAGTATCACTGAAATGTTTTCTAGATTTACAAAAATTATGAATGAACTAAAAGGCCTTGGGAGGAGTTTTTCTAATCGTGAACAGATACAAAAGATCCTAAGAAACCTGACAATCAAATAGAAGCAAAAGTCTACTTCCATACAAGATTCAAAGGATCTAAACAACTATTCAGTTGAAGATCTGTTGGGAAACCTTCTAGCCTATGAAGTCCAAATGAAGGAATGGAAAGGAGTCACTGAAAGAAAGGCAGAGAAAAAGAAAGAACTAGTTTTTCCCTCAACAGAAGATCAACCAAGCTCGGATGAGGATGAAGTGTTACTGTTGGCCAGGAACTTTAGAAGGATGATGAGACAAGGAGGCAAAGCCAGCTCCTCAAAATTAAAAGTCCCTACATGCTACAAGTCCAAGAAACTAGGACACATTCAACTTTATTGTCTTTTTCAACAGGAGGAGGACAAACAGAAATGGAAGAGGAAGAATAAGAAGAAAATGGCCTTGAAAGCCACTTAGGATGACAACAGTTCATCCAGCAGGTCATCAGACTCAGATGAGGAGGCATCTGCAAACGTGTGCTTTGCTGCACAAGAGGTATGTTCTACATCTCTCTATTACTCAGAAAAAGAAAATGATGATGTAGATATAGATAGTCTTCTCTATACAGTAGATAACTTATATGTAAAATGTAAAAAGTACAAGAAAGAATTAAAGAGTTTAAATTCCTATCTAGAAGATGTTTTTGCTGAACTAGAAAAAGTCCAAGTTGATAATAGGGAATTAAAAACTAAAGTGGATAGCTATAGTTGTAAAAATCTTGATCTGAAAAAAGAAAATAAGAATCTGTTATCTGAAGTTACTGATTTAAAGAAAACTATATGTAAATTTACTAAGGGTGAAAATAGTTTAAACAAAATCATAGGATCTCAAAGAATAGAAAGAAGTAAATTTGGCCTAGGGTATGCTATACCATAGGAAACTCCTTACTGTAGTGGAAAAATTAGATCTTACAGAGATGACACAATTGTGTTTGTCATTAAGAAGATATCTACTTCTATATAGCTACCAAAAGGCAACAGGTTCAATATACAAAGGACTAACACTGATGGACCTAAGAAGATATGGGTACCAAAAGTCTTAATTTCAACATGATTTGCAGGACTGCATGGACAAGAAAGCTCAAACGTCCAAGTGGATCATTGACAGTGGATGCTCAAAGCATATGACAAGTAAGAAAAGACTTCTGGAATCTGTTAAATCAATAAATTCAGGATTTGTTAAGTTTGGTAACAATGAAAAATGTAGAATTACTGCCATAGGGAATGTTGCATCTAAAAATGGAAAAATAGAAAATATCTTACATGTAAATGGTTTAAAACAAAATCTGCTAAGTGTAGGTCAATTATGTGACAAAGGTTACAATATACTCTTTACTGCAAAAAACTATTTTATATTACAATAGGATACACATGAAATCAAATTTACTGGATATAGAAATAATTCAAATTATGCTTTGGAATTTTCATGTGATAATATATCTAGTGATGCATGTTTAGTTGCTTCTAATGAAGATGAATGGTTATGACAAAAGATTAAATCATGCAAACATGAGACTTATAAGAAAATTGACCAAACATGATATTGTTAGAGGTGTACCTGTTTAGAATGAAAAAGTGCATATTATTAACGGTTAAATGATGGTTAATTGCATAATATTTAGCTTATCATATGAGAATTAAGCCATTATGTTATAATTACACTGTTATATGCTTTAATTAAAGAATCTGCTTAATTTTGGGGAATTAATGTTAATTTAGTACATTTCTGAACTGTCGGTAAGTTGCAGGCTGTGAAACTCTTAAGTATCCAAATTTTCTGATATTTCGGACAGTTATGTTTAACATACCGAACATATTTCGAATAGTTATGTTTAATAGACCAAACATGTATCGGATAGTTATGTTTAAATTGCCGAACAGTTATGTTTTGAAAGAATAGTTTATTATTTCCTGAAGTACACATGTCGAAACCATAATGCATGACTTAAGTGAACTTTCGGTGAGTTATCTATAACTATCCGAAATTACAGCTGGGCATCAGACAGTTATATGTGTAACTCTTCGAAATCTCTTTTTATTTATAAAATAGTTGTGGACACGTGTCATGTTCTGGTAAAGTGACTTAAGTGGATTTTCGGTGAGTTATCTGTAACTATCTGAAATGCATCTGAGCATCGGATAGTTAAACCTGTAACTCTTTGAAATGTTTATTTTATTATTAAACTGTTGCTAACATGTGTCGAGATTTGGTAGATTTACTTAAGTTATATATCGGTGAGTTATCTGTAACTATCCGAAATGCACCTGAGCATTAGATAGTTAAGTTTGTAAGTATCCGAAATGCACCTAAGCATCGGATAGTTAAATTTATGCACGTGTTTTATAGTTAAATCAACGAAGAAAGTCTGTTGAGTTATCTATAACTCCACGGACTATTTATTTTCTAATATGCCACTGTAGCGGTTGCAAAAACAGGACAGTTGGAAGAAAAACCACGATTGCATGTATCGCGTAGGGAGAAGAAAGCATCATCGTTGATATGAATGAAGGAAATTCAACCAACCATTCAAGCAGAAGCAGTTACTACTGAAGAAATATAAAAGAAAAGAAGAAAAAGAAGAAAAGAGGAGGAGCACCGAGCTTTCTGCAGACAGTATCGGTAATTCTCCAAAGTACCACACCAACCATCATTACCACCACCATAACCACCATAATCACCAACCATCGGAGGTCTGTGAGGATACTTTCTTGATGTCAGGTCGATTCCGAGTCAAACACAGTGCCTAACAACCACTGTGAGGAGTGATCGCGTCGCGGGAAGGGAAGCCATTTTCACCAAGCGCCAACTCATATTTCAGGAGATCGTAAAGCTTCTAGCCTTGACTTCGGGTTGATGTTTGTATGCTGAAGAGGAGATCATCTTGCAATTCTAGACTCGCGATTCTATAGGGAGAGGAGACAGAATTGTAAGTGGTTTAATTTTCAATGGTGTAATCGCGTTGCAAGTATTTACTATCGATTGAGATTACTTTACATTTCACCTTTCGCCCATTTCCATGTTCATATTAAAACTAAAATACCAAAAACAATTTATCTTTGTTTGTATTTTGTATTTGAGTGTTGTATTGTTTGTGTTGTATCGTGATTAATGTTATCTTTGTCAATGTTGTGATTGTTTTATGTTTGTTTTAGTTTTACAGTTTACTGAAATTGGTTCGTTCAAAAGACTTAAAGATTTTAATGGTTATTGTGTGAATTATCTGAATGTTAGTATGCTTAATGATAAATCCAGTGTTTACTAACATTAAAGAGCTTAATTGATGTTATTTACAATCTATGGAATCGCCTAATGGTTGGTCGAATTCCTCTGTAAATAGCAGTATTAAAAAGAAAATGCAGGCTCGTGGAGTTAACTTAAGTCCACGAGGTTAGTCTGTTGAGTTAGTCATAACTCAACGAATTTTGTCCGTTAAGTTAACTATAATTCAACGGAGAGCTTATTGAATATATAAATTTGATTATTAACAAACGAACAGTTCTAAGTTCTTAAGCAATTCCCTATGAGATCGACCTGTACTTGCACACTGATACAATAGACACTGTGCACTTGCAGTTAAAGTACAAATTGGAATTAATATCTAAATTGTATTAAATGTTGTTTGTTTACTTCTAAAAGAAAGGCATAAAGCTAAATTAACTAAGTAAAAACAGAAGTAACAAATCAAAGTTTTTCTGGTGTCGTGCTAGGAAAATCCAAACAAGTTTTATGGCGCCGTTGTCGGGGAATTGAATTGAATTAATATAAGCAACGGTTAGAGCTGTTTCGTTTTAATAGCTAGAGTTGTGTGTTTTCTTCTGTAATTAAGAATATGGCATATGCTTATGTTCAAAGATTTCTGAAACCTGTAATTAATATATGTGAATTCTGCAATTCTGAAGGACATGACATTTCTAACCGTTTGAAATTGAGACGTTTACAGATGGTTAGATCTCATGAACAACAAATGAATTATCCTCAGTATAATAGAGTCGAGTATGAGAATCCTATAGTTTACCTAACTGATGGTCAGTATAGAATGTGTAATATGTTGAGAGACACGGAAGTTTGGGATAGGTATGACAGACTGGAGCATAGTATAGAGCAAAACCTGGACAAACTAGAATACTTTATATGTCAGCAACAAGAAGTCAACCAATTAAACTATAAGGAAGCATATTCAGAACCTAAAAAGGATATAATTTACGAAACTAAAAAAATCATAATGAAAATTGATCAAAAATTGAATGCAATGAGATTAGATGATCTAGAAAGAAAATTAAAAGCATTAGACGAATATACAATGAAAATACAAGTTATGCAACAGGACGATGAAAATTATAATGTTATAAACCTGCATAATTTGCAAAATATACAGCAAACAGAAAATATTAATGCAAGAGAATTTAAAGAATGCACTTTAAAACTAAAAACAATTGAAGATCATAATCACGAAAATGATATACAAAAACATCATAAGAGTAACAAAAATCTGGAAGATGTATGTGTAACATTAAGATCTGGAACTGATATACCACCAAGAACTCAAAATGAAAATAATATGAAGGTGGATAGGAGTAAAAATCAAAATAATAATGAAAATGTAATAACTAAAAATCTAGAAATCACTGAAGAACAATCTAAATCTGCTAATGAAGCTAAAAATGACCAAACAAATCAACTGAAAGAAAAAGAATATTTTAAATCACAATCTTTAACACCCTATCCTGAAAGATTACAACAAACAATACCTAAAAAATAAGAAAAAATTAGAAATTTTTTGAAAAAGTACAAGTTAACATTCCTTTGTTAGATTTATTACAGAAAATGTCACCTTGTGCTAAATTTCTAAAGGATTGGTGTACTAGGAAAAGAGAGCGAAAAGTTCTTAGAAAGGTCTTTTTAGTTGAGCAAAGTAGTTCCCTATTTCTGCCATAAATTCCTAAAAAGTTATCTGATCTTGGAATCCCTGTTATATCATGCACTATGGTATATCATGCACTAGTAGTAGGCTTAACTCCTACTAGTACGGTTATTCAATTAGCTGATAGAAGTATAAGATACCCTAGAGGAAAAATAGAGGATGTTTTAATTAAAATCAAAAACTTTATATATCCTATTGATATTGTAATTTTGGATTCCCAACAAATTAAGCATAAAAATAGTGATACATCTTTTATTTTGGGAAGGCCATTTTTAGCAACATCAGGGGCTGTTATAAATTGTAAAACTGGAGTAATGAAGTTAGCATATGGTAATGAGGATACTCAATTAAATATTTTCAAACCAAAAAGGTTTGAGGAGTTAGAAATGTCCTTACATACCATAGACTTTTTAGAGGATGAAGGAGATATGTTAGATGATGTGATTCAAGAAGAATTAAATAGGCAAATCAATTCTGAAATTTTAGAAGAAAATGAAAGCATAAATATAGAAGGAGATCAGGAAGAAATTAATTTAGAAAATGATGATGTTCAATTAGGAGCTCTAGCTTCTGATGAGCAACATTTAGAATTGAAACATTTACCTCCTAAATTAACCTATATATTTCTGGAAGAGAAACGAACTTGTCCAATCATTATTACTTCAGATTTAAAAGAGGATCAAATAGCTAAATTAAAAGATGTAATAAAAAGTTATAAAGAAGCAATAGGATGGACCATGATTGATATAAAAGGGTTAAGTTCAACTTTATGTTGTCACCACATATATTTAGAAGAGAATGCTAAACCTGTTAGAATTCCTGAGAGGAGATTAAATCCAAACCTTAAAGAAGTAGTCAGGAAGAAAATAGTTAAATGGTTAGATAATGACATAATTTATCCAATTTCTGATAGCTCGTGGGTTAGTCCAATCCATGTAGTTCCTAAGAAATCAAGATTAACAGTTATTAGGAATGAAAGTCAAGACTTGATACCTACTAGAATTCAATCAGGCTAGAGAGTATGTATAGACTATAGAAAGTTGAATGCTGTGACTAGGAAAGATCATTTTCTCTTACCTTTTATAGATCAAATGCTGGAAAGATTAGCAAGGCAAGAATATTTTTGTTTCTTAGACGGGTATTCAAGGTATAATCAAATTCCAATAGCATTAGAGGATCAAGAGAAAACCACTTTCACCTGTCCTAATGGAACTTATGCTTTTAAGAGAATGCCATTCAGATTATGCAATACACCAACTACCTTTCAAAGGTGTATGCAGGGTATATTTACTAGAATGACTGAAGATTTTTTAGAAATATTTATAGATGATTTTACTGTATATGGCAACTCATATGAAGTCTGTTTAAAAAATTTAGACCTAATATTAAAACGCTGTGTGAAAAAAAAATCTGATTTTAAATTAGGAAAAATGTCACTTCATGGTTAAATAAGGAATAATCTTAGGGCATGTTGTTTCTAAGAAAGGGTTGGAAGTAGATAAAGCTAAAATAGAAGTAATTTCTAATCTACCAGAACCTAAATCAGTAAAAGATATTAGATCATTTCTAGGACATGCTGGTTTTTATCGAAAATTTATTAAAGACTTTGGCAAGATAGCTAGACCCTTAACTAATCTATTAAAAGATGTTCCATTTAACTTTGATAAAAATTGCAAGAAATCATTTTTCAAGCTTAAGACTAGCTTAATTTCAACTCCTATAATTCAAGCACCTGATTGGAACCATCCATTTGAATTAATGTGCGATGCTTCTGATTTTGCTGTAGGAGCAGTGTTAAGACAGAAGATAGAAAAATCTCCTAGAGTGATTCACTATACAAGTAAAACATTAAATGATGCTCAAGTTAATTACACAACTACTGAAAAAGAATTATTAGCTGTTGTGTTTGCTTTAGAAAAGTTTAGATCATATTTGATTGGAGCTAAAGTAATAGTATACACGGATCATTCAGCTCTAAAACATCTAATAAAGAAAAAAGAGACTAAGCTTAGATTGATCCGATGGATATTATTATTACAAGAATTTGATCTAGAAATTAAAGATAAAAAAGGTTGTGAGAATGTAGTAGCAGATCATTTATCAAGATTACAAATATCAAAATCAAATATTGAAATTAAGGATAATTTTCCTGATGAACAATTAATGACCATCAATACAATACATTGGTATGCAGACATAGTTAATTACTTAGTTACTGGTTTAACACCTAAGGATTGGAATAGACAAGATAAGAAATTATTTTTCTCAAGAGTAAAATATTACTATTGGGAAAACTCATACTTATTTAAGAAATGTCCTGATATAGTTTTAAGGAGGTGTGTTCCAGAAACTGAATATCCGAGCATATTGTCTTTTTGTCATGACCAAGCTTGTGGAGGGCATTTTGGTTCAGGGAAAACTACTGCAAAAATTCTGCAATGTGGGTTTTATTGGCCAACACTATTCAAAGATGCTCATAAATATTACTTAAGTTGTTTAAGATGTAAACAAATAGGAAGAATATCAAAGAGGAATATGATGCCTCTTAATCTTATTGTTGAGTTTGAAATCTTTAATGTGTGCGGAATAGATTTTATGGGTCTATTTCCTATGTCTAATCAATTTAATTACATATTGTTGGGGGTGGATTATGTATCTAAATGGATAGAAGCTATTCCTACAAAAACTAATGACAACAAAGTGGTAATACAATTTATAAGAACAAATATATTTGCTAGATTTGGAATAACTAAAGCTATTATCAATGATAGAGGAACTCATTTCTGTAATAGAAGTTTTGAAGCCTTAATGAAGAAATATGGAGTAAATCACAAAATTGCAACATCATATCATCTGCAAACAAGTAGACAAGTAGAAAGTGCAAACAAACAAATTAAGTTAATCTTAGAAAAAGTAGTAAATCCTACTAGAACAGATTGGGCTAATGGATTGATAGATGCACTTTGGGCTTATAGAACTACTTATAAAACGAGCTTAGGTATGTCACCTTTTAGGCTAGTATATGGAAAAAGTTGTCATTTACTAGTTGAAATAGAACATAAAGCTTATTGGGCATTAAAAACTCTGAACACTAATTTAAATCAAGCTGCTGAAAATAGAAAAATGCAATTAATTGAATTAGAAGAATTTAAAAATGAATCTTATTCGAAGACTATAAGAGAAAAAGAGAAAATGAAATTCTAGCATGATAGAAAAATTATTCCAAAAAGCTTTGAAATAGGACAAGAAGTATATCTTTATATGGCTAGACTCCATAACCATCCAGGAAAATTAAGATCTAGATGGGCAAGACCTTACATAGTTCGAAATATTTATCCTTATGGAGCTATTGAAATTGAAAATCCTAAAAATCAGAATATATTTAAAGTAAATGAACAAAGACTTAAATCTATTTTGAAAACACCAAAAAGCTCATTTGGAATTATAGAAGAAGTCAGAGTAGAGGACTACTCGAGCTTTACTTAGTAAGAAATCAGTTTTTATGTTTATATATATAAAAAAAAACATTAAAAAAATATATAAATATGAAATATAAAAATCATTGCTATTCAAACGACTGGATCCATTGGTATGATCGGAACATAAAAAATATGTATATTAATTTTCAGAAAAAAAATGTAAGTTTTATCGAAACATAGTATCGGTTCAACTGAAAAGAAATTAGGTCTGACTGAAACATCGTATCGGTTAAATCGGTAAAAAAATAGAAAAACTATTATCTGTAGTATTTTTATTATTATATTTGTTTGTACGGGAAGTCCGTTGAGTTACGCTTAACTCAACGAGCTTACTCCGTTGAGTCTTGAGTTAGTCAACGAGCTTATTCCGTTGAGTTAACTATAACTCAACGGAGTACTATAGCTAAGACCGCGGATAAGATAGTAATAGTTGGTTCGGAAATGACTCGATTAACTGCCTAAACTTAGGGCTTATTTAAACTAAAACCTAGGGTTTTGGGGGCATTATCCGGCAAATCATTTAGAATCTAGAACAGTAGAAATTAGAGTGATTCCGTGTTGTTGAGTAACTCCACGATGAGGAAGATGACACCTGAGTTCTGGGAAGATGCAGTTGACACCGCACAGTTTCTGAATGAATCGGAAGAATGGCACACGCGACAAAAGATTCGGAATACAACAAGAGAGAAAGAGCTACAAAAGGTAGAATCAGAACTCTTTAACTTAAGGAAAGTTTTAGTTGAGTTAGAAATACAAATACCTTAGATAATGGAGACACGAATTAGAGTGGCAACAGAAATTGCAGTTAGTAAAGAAAGAAAATTCCGACCGAATAATGAAGTAGCCTTAAAGCTAATTCAACACAAAGCCAGATTGTGGTTTAAAAAATGCATTGCTAGTTGTGGAAGTTGGGTAATATGGGAGCAGCAACGAGCAGGAGAATAGGAAGAGCCAACTACTGAAAGACCTGTTCCTGAGGAACAGTAGTCAGGACCTCCAATTTAGCCAATAGAGCCATTGCCACGAGTAGCATTTGCTTGGCCGAGAACTGAAGAAGAAGAGAAAGAATTTACTAGCTTGGTCAAAATAGCAAGAAACCAAGTAGATACTCAAGAAATAGCTACGGCTAAGGCACATATTTTATATGATGCCATTAAGAAAAGAATGGTCAAAGAAAAGTTGAGGGCCTAGTACAGAATTAAGGTTGAACAACATCAGGCAACAGCTAAATCAAGTGTTGCAAGAGAAGCTAAGGCTGGTCCTTCGAGACCAGTAATAATAAAGAGAATTAAATAGGAAGAGCTAGTACCTGTGGCTCAAAGGCCTGTAGAGCCTACTTTTGTAGATTTAATCTCAGAAGAAGAAGAGGAAGAACATGCACAATTAATCAAAAAAAGGAAAGAAAAAGAGAAAGTGTCTGACTATCAAAAAGAGATTAAATCTGAGGTACCAATTTTAATAGGGCCTGTGGAGAAAATTTTTATAAACCTGCTATCCGATTCTGAGGAGGAGCAGGAGATGCAGCAGCAGAAGCAAAGAGAAGAAGAAAAACATGTTGAAATTAGTCTGCAGCTTGTACAAGAAGAAAGAACAGAAATTAGGGCAGAAACTGAATTGCCTGTGACTCCATCCTAATCTGTTACAGAATCAGAAAGAACAGTGACAGAATAGATTGGTAGTCAGGAGGAAGAAGAAAGAGCAGAAAATGAAGAGGCTGAAAGAAGCCATTTAGACAAAAATAACTTTACAGATTCCATTGAAGAGCAAGAAACTCTTTAGCAATTTATGGAGAGAATTCAAGATAGAGTGGAGAGTTCTGCCGGCTCACCACCACAAACAGAAACAAAAATTCAGGAATCTGTAAAGAATGTTCAAATGCAGCCTATAGTAGAGGAAGATCAAGAACAAACCCCTCTAGAACAACAAAGTTACCTTCCTGACCCGACTGAAACAATAGTTTTGAATGAAGTACATTTTTGGAGTCAAGAAGCTTATATCAAATACCAAGAAATTAGGGGTTATGATATTATTTACAGTAGACCAGTAAATTAGGATGGAATGCAAGAAATCAAAGATTTATTTGAATTTCAAGGTCTATTGAAGTTCATTTCTCAAGAAAGATGGCATGTAGTATATGAGAATCTAGTGCCCTATTTCTATGCAAATTTGAGAGAAGGAGAAGGAGGATTAATTTCCAACGTGGAGGAAGTAGATGTACAAATAACACCAGAGCTTCTCCACAACATTTTTGGATTAAAGAATGAAGGACTAAAAATTTTGGAAGACACAACTGCAATTGAGTGGACAGAACAGGAAATCAAAGATTGTTTAGCTATCAATCCTGATGTACCTTTATTAAATAGATTAAAGCATTTAAATGGTAAAGCACACATAGTAGCTAGTAGTGCCTAAGCTCAAATTCAAGAGAGATAAATTGTGTAGTGACTGTACAATTGAAAAATAAAAGAAATCAACACACAAGAGTATTGAAGACATTGCCGCACGTCAACCATTAGATCTATTACATATAGACCTATTTGGTCCTACACAAACAGCCAGTTTAGGAGGAAGAAAATATACCTTAGTAGTAGTTGATGATTATACAAGATTCACTTGGGTTATTTTCTTAACACACAAGAATGAAGCCTGTGATGAATTCAAACATCTTTGTATTAGAATTCAAAATGAAAAAGAATCAACCGTGAAGAATATCAGAAGTGATCATGGAGGTGAATTTGAAGAATTATGCAATTCTTTTGGCATACTGCATGAATTCTCATGTCCAAGAACTCCTGCTCAGAATGGAGTTGTAGAAAGGAAGAATAGATCAGTACAAGAAATGGCAAGGACAATTCTTAATGCATCTGATCTACCAAAGTCTTTATAGGCTGAAGCTATAAATACTGCATGTTACTCTATAAACAGAACTCATCTTAGACCTATCCTACATAAGACACCTTTTGAACTATGGTATGGTAAAATACCAAATGTTGGATATTTTAAAGTCTTTGGATCAAGATGTTTTGTGCTTAATACTAAGGATCAAAAGGACAAATTTGATGCAAAGTCTGATCCTACTCTACTTGTTGGATACTCTTCGAGAAGCAAAGCTTACAGGGTCTATTTTGAACATGAAATAAGAGTAGAAGAGTCAATGAATGTATTCTTTGATGAAGACATGGTAGAAAAATTAAAGAGGCTAAAAATAGACAGTGAAAGTGAATTAATAAATCAGAAAATTTCTCAAAAAAAGGATAATTCAACACTACCTACACCTACTGTGACAGAAAAAGCATGGAAGACAAAGTCTGAACATCCCATTGGATAAATTATTGGGAATATAAATCAAGGTGTTCAAACAAGAAGCAAAATTCAAAATATTTGTAATTATTGTGCTTTTGTGTCTGAACTTGAACCTTCAACAGTTGAAGATGCCTGCAATGATGAATATTGGATCATGGCCATGCAAGAGGAACTAAATCAGTTCAAGAAAAATGAAGTCTGGAATTTGATTGAAAGGCCCATTGAAAAATCAATTATTGGTACTAAATAGGTGTTTAAGAACAAACTTGATAATAATGGTAGTATTATCAGAAATAAAGTTAGACTTGTTGCTCAGGGATACAACCAATAGGAAGGAATCGACTATGAAGAAACTTTTGCACCTGTTGCAAGACTTAAAGCAATTAGAATGTTACTTGCCTTTGCAAGCAGTATGAAAATCAAGCTTTATCAGATGGATGTTAAAAGTGCATTTCTTAATGGCATTCTACAAGAAGAAGTATATGTAGAACACCCACCAGGTTTTGAAGATGAAGAAAAATCAAACCATGTATACAAACTGAATAAAGCTCTCTATAGTTTGAAGTAAGCACCACGTGCATGGTATGATAAACTGAAGAGTTTCCTTCTTGAGAATCAGTTTAACATAGGAACTGCAGACAACACCTTATTCATCAAATCTGAAAGTTCTCATATGTTGATTATTCAGATCTATGTGGATGATATCATTTTTGGTGCCACACATGAGAAACTGTCATGATTTTCAAATCTTAATGAAGAATGAATTTGAGATGAGTCTTATAGGAGAATTAAAATTCTTTCTAGGACTACAAATTCATCAACTTCAGCATGGCATTTTCCTGAATCAAGAAAAATTTTGCAAAGAAATTCTCTTAAAATTTGGTATAGATAAATCCAAAGCAGCAGGTACTCCCATAAACTCAAATGAAAAACTTGATAAGGACATTTCTATCATTCCAATAGATCAAAAGAAATACAGAGACATGATTGGATCACTTCTGTATCTAACAGTTAGTAGACCAGATATAATTTTTAGTGTTTGTGCTTGTGCAAGATATCAAGCCTCTCCAAAAGCATCACACTTAAAAGTAATTAAACGTATATTTAAATATCTACAGGGTACCAAAGATTTTGGCTTATTTTATTCTTCACAGAATCATTTGATATTAACAGGATATAGTGATGCAGATTATGTAGGATGCAAATCAGATCGAAAAAGCACCAGTGGGACATGTCAGTTGCTTGGTCATTCACTTGTTTCTTGGTTCAGCAGGAAACAAAACTCTATAGCTCTATCCACCACTAAAGCTAAATATATGGCAACAGGCCTATATTGTGCACAGATCTTATGGATGTAACAAACTCTGGCAGATTATAAGCTAAATTTTCAGAATATCATTATTTACTGTAACAACAATAGTGCCATCAATCTCTCCAAAAATACAGTTCTACACCCTAGAGCAAAACATATCGAGATTAGGCACCACTTTTTAAGAGACCATGTTGAAAAATGTCATATTTCCTTAGAATATGTCTCTACTAAAGAACAACTTGCAGATATCTTCACCAAACCATTATCTGAAGCTGCATTTAATCATATTAGATGAAATTTAGGGATTTGCTCTTTATATGATTTATAATTTCATATCTCTACTCTCCAAGCTCACAACTAAGAGCTTGTTCTACTAACATCTTTGTTTTGCAGCAACTTAGCCATTTTGATACTCAACTATAATTACTCCACCAACTCAGTATCTAACTTCTCACTTCTTTTTGACAATCGACAAAAAGGAGGAGAAATATCATATTTTGGTAAGCAAAGCTACAGTAAAGTAGGGGGAGAATTTCAGGGGGAGTGATTTCAAAAAAATAAGGGGAGTTTCTAAATTTAATTATTCTGTATTCCTCGTGTGCTTTTCTGAATAGATATATAGGGAGAGAAATACATGTAATACATTGTAAGGTTTTTGCCATTATCAAAAAGGGGGAGATTGAAAGGACCTCTAGATTTCGATAATGCAAAAATCAATGTGAGGTTTTGAATTGTATTTCCCAAGTTTAGTCAGCACAGCAAAAGATCAGAAGGCAGACAATTCTAAGCAGCAAACAGGTTGCAATTAATCCCAGAATGTGGTGCTACAGAAAATCGGACAGTTAAGAAAGGATTAAATGATCGGAAAGTTAAGGAGTAAACTATCCGGAAGCTTAAAGGACTTTCGGAGAGTTAAAAAGATAACTATCCGACTTTTTCAAAGAGTTACAGGTATAACTATCCAAAAGTTAAGTCATTCAATTAACCACGTGCAAAAATACAGAACGGAAGCTTAAAGGACTTTTCGGAGAGTTAGATAACTATCCGAGTTTTCTTTTCGAAGAGTTAGATAACTATTCGAGTTTTTCGGTGAGTTACAGATATAACTTTCTAGAACTTAAGTCATCTTATTACGCACGTGCAGAATGGTGAAGCCGGTAGTTAAAAGCTTAAAAGGAAAAATCGAAGAGTTAGATAACTATCCAACTTTTTCGGACAATTACAGGTATAACTATCCAAAACTTAAGTCATTGAATTTCCAATGTGTAGAAATCTAGATAGAAGCTCAAATAAGTTTTCAGAGAGTTAGAAAGATAACTATCCAAAATCTTGAAGTATTTCAGTGAGTTACAAGTATAACCATTCGAAACTTAAGTCAGTCTTTTATGCACGTGCTGAATTAAAGCAATCGGAAAGTTAACAGAGGATTACTGTAGCTAACTATCCGATAGTTAAATAACTGTTCGGTAAGTTACAGTTGCAAGTATCCGATTGAATGACAACTAGCATTATATGATCTAGAATCCTACATGGCAGAAAGACTTAAGTGATCTTTCGGTGAGTTACAAACATTTCGGAGAGTTACACAGCTAACTATCCGAAAGGTTAAGAAAATCGGAAGGATATCTTGAAATATCTTTCTGAACGATAACTTACCATATTTGGGACTGAAGTCTAATCAAGTACAGTAGAATACATCCATTGGAAGAAAAATATGATCGTTACACATGTTTTGTATATATACACGATACAGACAACGGAATTACATAACTTTTTGCTCATACACATACTTATACCAAGCTCAACAGAAGAAAAGCTTTAGAGATCAAATCATCTTCAACGTTTACAGACTGAATTTCAAAAGCTCATCACGCACTCAACTCTATTACTCACAAGCTAGTGTTTATTGAAGTGCACGGATCAAAACTTCAAAGAAAGGATTGGTTGGAGCTTCGACTAGGAAGTTCAAGTGAATGGTTGGTTCTTGCTTAAACCCTAATGCAAGTGATTGTAAGTTTGCAAAAGTTTAGTGAAGCCCAAGTATCCCTTGGGGGTGGACTAGCTGTTAGTGGTGAACCACCTAAAATCTCTGTATGTACTCTTTTATCGTGTGCTTGCTATTTCTTTATACTAATCTAATACTAAAAGGTTAAGAAACAAATTATTATCATTCACCCCCCCTCTGGTAAGCTATAAGGTCCTAACAGAGATGAGATGAATGAGGTTATATAATCTTATATAAGACAAATTAAGATGATAGCAAAGAGAAGAGACTAGAAAAAAGGACATAAAGAGGCTAGAGGTAAGGAATGAATAGTTGTGTAAAATTTCTCAATCAAGTGTAAATTTGATGGAAAATAAACTAAGTAAATCTATATTTCTTAGCTATCGTATGTAAGTGGTTAAATTAGTCTAAGTAAACAAAACAATATGAAATAATGCAAGGGAACATAACATGTAAACATGATAAGATGCAAAATGTAAAACCTAAAAAGAAAGGTGATAGAGAAGTAAATATGCTAGAGGAGGGGATAAGGGGCAAGTCCATAAGACGTAGGAGTGAGGGCGGAGAGGAATGGAAATGCATGATTTCTACCTTATATCCAATAAAAGTAAAATTTGAAACAATATCCACATCATTAACAACTTTTGAATTTGATCTGTGCCAATGAACAACATGGTAAACATTATTAATTTGAGGAATGCATTAACTCAAATGAAATGCATTAGAAATACACTCATAAAACAACAGATAATTGTACTCACTATAACAAAGTGGAGGATCTACTCTCAACTCCACGTTCAGAAATATTACTTTGCATACATTTGGATATAAATTAAACATCGAAGAAAGAGGTCAACCACAAATTTTTTGGTCTAAAATTTATCCTAGTATTGTAATTCAATGAGATCTTCCTTAGGATTTCTTTGAAAAATAACTTTTGCACATCAATTCTTTCAAGCATCATAAACTCATAGCTAAGTCAACAAATATAAAAGTCTTCCAACCACTGACACACATATGAGGATAACTTTTTAACTTAAACACCCACTATAATGATAGAGAAAGGAGATTGTCAAAGTACTCGTTGTGACAAGTAATCTAACAAAATAATATGACATAAATCTACAATATATAATACAAAATTGAAAATAACACTACAATCCATTCTATAGAATACAACTATAATCTTCTATAGAATATAACAAGTCATTCTAGACATTTTGTTACCTTCTATGCAATATAACAAAACGTTCTACAAATACATAACACTTCTCTTATTGTTCTACAAAATATAGTAAAGAATTCTATGTAATATAATACATCATTCTATGGAATAGAAGACAATACCATGCAATATAAAGAAATCGATAGCCACAAACATGTATAATGAAAACATGTTCAAAACTCTTATAAAATGCAAGGGAGATGAGAATGGCCGTAGAGTAATGACGAACACAACCACCCAATCCTAATCCATACAAAAGAAAATGAATGCCTCGTATAGGTAGATGAAGCAATGAAATCAAACGAACTTGCCTAACAAGATGACGAGAAGAACACCGACGAGACACCGTAGACATGAAGAGGAAATCAAATGACAAGGAGAACCTATAGTGCAAGGAGTTCGTAGGTTGGTCAATTGGTTCACCAATCTGGGAGTTTGAAGCATTGGCTTGGGGGGAGGGTTTGGCTCATTAGACCTTTTGTGTTGAACTTAACTGTATTAGTAGAAGTGTATGTTACATAGGAAGGACTATTCAATCATTGCTTATTTGAAACCTGTTTGGAGAGTGTGTTGCCTCTCAAAAGTGATAATAGATCCCTAATTCCAAATTTATTCCCCTCCCTTTTTTCACCCAACATTATCATAGATCACAAATTTTTTCACCACTATTTGCGGCAAGAGTTCACATAGGTCTAGGATCGCCTCATTTAGTATCAAAGCTTAGCGTTCTAAGGATACCAAGGATTGTTGTTGGCATAGATAGGGGGACTCATGGAGTAGGAGCCAACAATGGTTGAGCTAATACAATGCTTAGATGCAAGGACGAGGAGCATGTTGGTGAACCAGGTGGCAACCTTAAGTTCCAGTGCAACGTCATAGGTAGGCATGTTCACAACTATACTTGAAGAAGATGAGATGGCAAATAGCCAAAGGGGAAGGGTGACCGATGGGTATTTCTCCAACTTGAAACTTGATTTTCTAGTTTTTGATGGAGAAAACAACCTCGAAGAGTAGAGTCATTGTTGAAAGGTTATTGGCATACAATCAAGTGGAGCTACAACAGTGGTGGGGGGTCATCATGGCCTCGGTCAACCTCAAGGGCATTGCATCCCATTGGTTTAAGTAAGTTTTTTACAGGTGAATGAACAAAGGTGTGATGGGGAGAGCTTGTGGAAGGACTTGTTGCCTATTTTGGCAAGAACCCCTTGAGAAATTACATACAAGAGTTTTTTAAATTACATCAAACTAAGACGATCAGGGAGCATTTGAAGGAGTTCATCGCTCTTTCAACTTGAGTGAGTGAACAACTCGAAGAAAGCTTAGTCAATTGTTTTGTTAGGGGGGCTTAGGGAAGACATTTGATACAATGTTAAATGCTTCCAACTAACAGACCTCCCCATGATGATTTTCCTTGCAAAGATTTAGGAATGCAACAGTAATGGAAGACAGGGACATTGGTTATCAACAAAGGATGGATCCTAAGTAGGTGATCGTTATACAGTCTAGAAGGTCCCAAAGAAAAGCAAGGAACCACGATAGAAGGGATGTCAAGCAATGTGGGTAGGGAGAAAAACAAGGAAGTTCGACAACCCAAGGATGGAGGCCAAGTTTAAGAGTGTGTAAGGCAATACTAGAACTATCTTAAAAGTTGTACCAGTAACTAAGATGTCACATGAAGGAATAGAAGAGGCAGGAATTGAATTGGGCCTCTACCTCTGGTGCAACAAGTTGTTCCATGAGGACTATGTGTGCGACCTTATGTTTTCTGGACAAGGGATGTGAAGAGGAAGAACCAATGTAGGAGGGGGAGACTACACTGTAGATATCGAGGGGAGAACCATCTAGCCACATTACATGTGCAAGGAAAATGCATAGGGAAGGACATAGTAGTGAAATTGGATTCAGAGAACACTCACAATTTCATTAGTAGAAGCAATCTCAAGAAACTAAAATTGGCACTAAACCCCTAGAAAGGATTGCAAGTGCAACTTGCATCGGGAGATTCTGTGGAATGTGATGGTTGTTGTCCTAATGTGAAAATGGAGGTAAAAGGAGTTGCATTTAATCTGGATCTGTATGTGATCTAGTTAGGCAATAGTAACATAGTAATAGGAGTTCACTATCTAAGGCCTAGGGGAGATGTGACCCTCAACGTTGTCAAAATGGCATTCCAATTCCAATAATGAAGGCAAGGTTGTCACATGGAACGGATGACCTCCTAAGTAGATTAGCATAGACAACGTAGCTAAACTAACCGAAAGCACTAAATAGGTGAAGAGGTTGGTGAACAGAAATTAGAACAAGAGACAAGGGACACACATCTAGAAATTGAGCACTTCAAAAATTTCAACATGTCTTTTTTGTGCCAATGGGGTTTCCAGTGCCTAGGAATAGAGATCACAACATAATATTGAAGGAAAATAATAACTAACTCAATGTAAGTAAAACCTTATAGGTATGTATATTTTCAATGTAGAGATAGAAAGACATTGAAAGTTGTATTACAACCAAACACATTAGGCCTAGCATAGGTGAGTTTGGCATGTCCCATTTTACCGGTGAAGACAAAAAATCAATCATGACAAATGTGCATTGACTATAAAGAACCAAATAGAAATAGGAAGGATAAGAATTCAGATGAATTCAGATAGAAATAGTCACATGGTTTTCAAAGATTGATCTTAAATCTTAAGTTACCGTTAAATTAGGATGGTAAAAGAGGACATCTACAAAACCACTTTTTGGACTCACAAGACAGATAGAAAGTTATTCCCCTCCCTTCTTTCACCCAATCTCACCATAGATTACAGATTTTCCCATCACCATCGACGTAGAGCATTTGCACAGGTCTAGGGATCAACTCAAATGGTTGGATGAGACGACAAGAAGAGAAGATGGATAGTGACGAGAGGGGCTTCCACAAATAGGGGAGGCAATAGGAGAGAGGACTTATGATGTATGGAAAGGTACTACGAGAAAGAAAGAAAAAATCCATTTTTGTAATTTTCACTTGTGACTCATTTTTTCATTTCGCCCCCTAATAGAAAATTTCTAGCTCCACCACTATGTATAATCTATAGTATACATGCCAACTCAGAAATATATAAAAACAATCTAACTATAAATATTCCTTTTAAAATTTAAAAATACATCTAATACATGATAAAAATTTATGCATAAAAATGATAAATAATAAATAAATATTAAAAAAAAAAACTAAGATTAGAATAAAAGGGTTGTAAAATAGTTGTGCACGTAAATTTGCATACAACTTGTTCATCAAAAGGATGTTAACTCATTTATGATCTGAAATTACAAGTATTGGCAGAAATTACATGTTTTTTTTTTTTTTTGATGTTAGGGTAGAAATTATGCTGAGGCAGACTGTGGGATGCGAAGAAGGAAGAACAAACCACAAGATAGAAGGCAAAAATTATGCTCGATTCCTTTATTAAAATCAGAAGCCTCCTTTATATTATATCTGAATTCTCAAGCTTGAAAAAGAGAAAGAAAAAAAAAAAAAAAAAAAAAAAAACAGCTCAGTTCAACAAGAAAGTTCTCACTTTTCATATGCCACACAAATCCCCCTTTTTGCACAACCTAGAGCAGGAAAATGCAACAGACACCGAGCTTGTGAATTAACCACTTTCATACCATCCAAAGCTTTAAAGTATTAAAAATGAAGGTTTCGTCTCATCCGTAAAGCTACAATATGAAATGACTTTCAAACGCCTGTCTAAGGACTTCATCTGGAACATAAGGAAAAGGAGAAAAAAACAATGAGCTTGTGCAGCACCTTTAGACACGTATCAGAAAAAATGGCCTTGAGGCAGATATCTTGCATGACAGGGTGGCAGACTAATGTGAACATACTTGAGTTATTATACTTGGGTGCTTTTCTCATTTTCGAGTTTTATCCTAAGTGCAGCTCTGACTACATTTCCTCGTGTGATAATCCCCACCTACAGATTTCAGCAGCATTCAGTCAGGTGGGTAAGATGAAAAAGGATGAGCCTACCGAACAAGTTACCCATTGACAGGAGAATGAAAAGGTCGTAAGTGATAAAAACAAGCTATGTGCTTACCAATTTACCCCTGGCATCCACTACTGGTAATCTGCGGTATTTACTTTCAAGCAATAACCTAAAGAATGGAGAAAACAAAGTATTCCATTTCTCTCAAAACAGATGAACATCTAAATTGCAATAAATTATCAACCCAAAGGAAAAGAAACCTTGCTGCATCTTCAAGATTGGTTGTTTCACGAACCACAAGAGGGGCAACCGTCATCACATCAGCAACTAGTTTACCATTGGTTTTACTTATCAACTTTTGAATCTCATTGAAGGTCTGCAAGACAACAGTCAACTCAGTTACAAATGGAAGGAATAACCAAAATATTATGGATTTCATATTCAGATTCTTCACATCACGTCATACAGAAACATTACTAGGTTCATGTTAGTTTGGAAAGTCTAGACTACAAATGTACAACATGGATTTCTTTAGTTTTTTGTATAGTGTGAGCTTAAAGCACAATACAGTGCTGAAAAAATTATAAATATCTAACTCAACTGCCATGAACATTTTATTTTCTAAAAATGAATACAACAAAATACTTGTACGAACCAAATATACAGTGCCTCGATTCTCTGACTGCAACATACAACATTCATGACGACAGAATGGAAAGCCCAACGTACATGCTGAAAGCTAATCTTATTTAGGAGAAAGGGTTCCATATTTTTCATCCAAAAAATGGTGAGTTTAGCCTTCCTTCTAGAAGAGTAGGGTCCTACTATTAGGCCACCCACAATGGTCTAGATTATTTGTTGTGTTGGTTGATTCCTCACCTCCTCTCTTCCAATTTCAATAACTCTTTTTTTGTCCATTGAAATCCTTCGGTATGTTGAACTTTGACTAATTGATACCTTGAAGCATTTAGTGGGGTGAAGTGGAATCTGAGTTCTTAAATGGCCGTCCTACCTGTTGTATAAGTTAGGAACTTATTTCTGTTAATACAGGCAACCCTCACATCGTAGGTCTCTTCTTTATGGGCGCTGCTTTCCACTTGTGTTCCTTGCATATTCTTGTGATTCACATTGAGGATGAACTAGTTTCCTCCATGTCTTTCAAGATTATCTCCTACTTTGCCCACTCCAAGGCCTCCACAAGAATAATGGATTGGTCATTTTTGAAGGATATGGTGAGCTCAAATGGCTGGAAGCCTTGAAGGAAAACGGCAAAGGCTGCTGTGTCATTTGGATTATCTATTTCTGTGAATGCTGTGTTGTAAAACACAAGTAATTGCAAAGCTTTTCACTAAGGTCTGCACTACAAAGTAGTTGACAAATTTCACCCTCTCTTTTCCCTATATAATGGTTCACAAAGGCTTGAGTCAAGTTGTCAACAAGATATAGACCCATGTTTTACACTTGCAAACCACACACAAACCATCCCCACCCACGTTGACGATGATCTTAAATATGATGGTGTTGCACATCACCGTAACCACCACAACATCATGATATGTTGTGATATGATCCATACGGCCAGTAGCCCCTCCCAAAAGAGGTTTCCTAATTTGGTGAATGGAATGTGGCTTGTAGCCCCTCCCATAACATCCTATAGCTACACAAATCGCTTCAACACAAAATTTAGTCAACAAGCTGAATGGCAAACTCACCTCATACAAAATATCCACAAAGAACTAAATCAAGTTGAACGAAAACACAAAACTTATTTATTTTCAGTCAATATTAGTGATTTTCAGTGAATATTAGCTATTTTAAGTTTTAGTGAATTGCATTGTTTCCATTTAATCAATTATGAAAAAATGATGTTTTAACTTATGTTTTTAGTCTTACTTGTAGTAGTCAAAGTATCAAGCAGATCAAATCGAAGTGTGAATAATAATGAGCAGGAACTTGATAGAAATGAAGATTCAGGTTTACTTCATGGATTTCCTATCAATAACAACAAGAAAAAGACTTAATGCAAATACTATGGGAAGAAAATAGGAGGAAGTGGCATGTCCAAATTGAAACTTCTAGTTGGTGGCTACAGCAATGTGACAAAGTGTCCATGTCTTACCATTGTCAAAGGTCAGATGAGACTTCATTTTCTACAATATTTCATTGCCATGAGAAGAACCTAACATTACAATAATTCATCATTTTCCACAGATGGGATATCTCGTACATTTACCTGATTCAAAATATTACCAATAGGTTATAGAATATCACCTAGATGTCATGGAGCTATTACGTGATGTAAAGAAACAACTGATGTGAAATTAAATGATATCTAATACAATAAGGACAAGGCTACAACCGTTCAAGGCATTGAACTTGGGATTGATCTTAGTATGACATTATGGACAATTTTTCTATTATTTTTGCATGATTTAAGTCTTTTCTCATGTATATGACTACGATATCTCTATCTAATTGGCAATTTATATATAATAATTGCCTAAAACAATTACCTAAGTGTTTTTAAATGCTTATCATAGTTTTTTTAATCTTATTATTGAATTCCAAGTTGAAATTTGGAGTTTTTTAAGCCATTTCTACTAATACGATCCTCTCCATGTTTCATTTTTCTAGGAGACTAATCCTGTCTATGCTTCAATACAATACTGTATTTTATTCCTTGCCTGAAAGAAGTCATCAGAATCCAAAGCCAAGCTTGGTGAAGCACCTACAATTGTTGGAAACTGCTAAAAGCCCCAATGGAACCACCATCACAACCCAAAGGAGAGCCACCAAAGCGGTTGTTACTCACTAGAACCCATGCCAAAAGATGTAGCTATCATCAGAAATTCTCTAAAAGGAAAGGGAGAGGCAAATTGGGAGATTTAGCATTTACATGTATTTTACATCTTATATTTAAGCATATATGGATCTCTTTGGTAAATGGATCTTAAGAAGATCCATGTAACCATATACAACCAAGAAAAAATTTAAAAAAAAAAGAAGACTTCACATGTGGCATTCATCATGGTGCTGACCAAGAATGCCTTTCTGCCTAAGGAAACCTGGAGGCATAGCAAAGGAGCACATAACCTCTAGTTTCTACCTTACCACATTGGCACCACCAAGGCATCGCCTCTATGTGTAGAAACCCAGCATGGACTTCTTATCTCCCTTATCTCTACCTTAATCTAAGTAAAACTTCAACTCTGAAATGTCCATTTTTCCTGTAGACCAAACCTTTCCTAACATGCCTTTAATGTAAGGACCACACTAAAGTACTCTTCTAGTCTCATACATCAACTAGTTGTGCAAACTGACAACGTACAATATGTCAAATTTGGTGACTGTCATGTAAATAAATTTCCCAATCAACCTCCTAAATTGACCAAGACCCACTAACAACCATGAAGTGGTGTCCTAGAAAGATGAAACCTACTCGATCAGTGTGTTCTCTAGTTTGCATTCCAATAGACCTATTTCTTGAAGAAGATCAAGAACAACTTTCTCTAAGATAGTGTTATACTCTCCCTAGCATATGCAAGTTCAATATCCAAAAAATATCATGATTTTCTCATCTTTAGTAATATAATGTTTTCTAAGATACTCAGTTTTCTTAATGTATGAGCTAATGCTGTCAAACAACAAAATGTCATCAACATGTACTATCACAATTAATACATTCATTGTTGGTCCTCTTATAGAAAATTGAATGATCCACAGCACTTCTCTAAAATTCTCTTGTCATGACTAATTGACTAAACTTCTTGAACCATACTCAAAGACTCTACTTAAGGTCTTAGATGCCTTCCTAGCATGTATACTCTCCTCCTCTAAGTAATATATCTGAAAGATTGCTCCATAAGATTTAGATCAATCAAATTATCACATAAGAAGGCATTTTTCATATCCAATTAATTCATCTCATACATATAGTTCACTAATAATAGGTAGAACATGAATGGAATGTAACCTAGCAATTGATGAAAAGGTCTCTGCATAGTCAACACTACATATCTAAATAAAGTCTCATACTACTAGTCTAGCCTTGTACCTGTCCATTGTCCCATCTAGATTGTGCTTCATAATGTAGACCTATATGCAGGTGACTATGCTTGCTTCAACTAGCCAATATACAACTCTAAGCATCACAAGAAAGTAATACTACAATTTCATCATTCATGGTTGTCTTCCAATGAAGAATCAAAAGTAACTCTTGGTGGTTCCTAAAAATAGATCAAAGTAAATGTAAAAGTAATCCTACAAACAGATGAGTGAAAGCAGTCATGAAATAAAGTGAGAAATAAAATGATCAATACAGGAGTGTGTACTCTTTCATAATGCAATTAGAAGTTCTAGATTAATAGAAAGATTTGCATCCAATGGTAGCAATAGTATACATGTAAAGGCCATGACTCTTTGATGTCCACCACAATAAAGTCATTGCCACTATAACTAGCTCAACAAGAGACTTAATAGGACAAGGTAAGGGAAGACACTCAACCTCAAATATGACTAAGACTTAAAAGGACAACATCAATTGACACATCATATTGCCTAGTATAGGAATGAAAACACTCCTAACCTCATTTAGTCCTAGAGTAACCCACAAAAACACACTTAATCACTTTAGGAGACTTTTCATAATAGGAGAAAGATCTTGATTAGAAAAGACACCTAAAAAACTTAGGAGGTAAGGAAAAAAGCTTAGCATTCAAATGAAGGCACCAAAGAGAAATCTCTCCTCTTAGACAGGATCCTATTAATCAAGGAACAATAAAGACACTGTTAAACCACATGTACTTATGAAGTTAGGAATACACATCTATAACATAATGACACATGCAATATATAATATGTATCTATGCTTATACTTGATGATACCATTTTATTGAGATGTATGTATACAAGTAGTTTGATGTAACCTCTTAGAGAAACATATTAAATACACTCTCAAAAGCTAATTGGACATTTAAGAGGAGGATTACAAGATAAGAGCCCAGTCTATCACATTGTTTTCCAATTTGGGACTATTCCAACATGCCCTCACACTTGTGGCGAGTCCTCTAACCAACAAATGTCTCTCTTTGCACTGTTTAACGAGGTTACCCTAGCCTACTAGGGACTTATGGGTGTGTGTCTCAAACCTACTCTAATACCATGTTAAATACACTCTCAAAAGCCAATTGGACATTTAAGAGGAAGGTTACCCACAATATAAGGGCCCGGTCTGCCACATTGTTTTCCAATGTGGGATTATCCCAATAAAACACTATGATTGAACACTAAATTGAATAAATTCAAGAGGGTTGTCAATATGCAACATTTAGGAGCAATGAAAAATTAATTTTTTATTTCATTAACAAAGTTTTTGAATACATCCAAAGTACAAAGACATGACTCTAATCTGTAAGCAAATAAACCCGAGATATATGCAAAAACTCATAAACCCAAGATACATGTGAGAAATGATCGACAAACACAATTACAATGCAATATGATAACCTGGCATAAGCTAGACTCTTGCAAGACCATAATAATGCAATGAACTAATTCAAACTTTGACCCAATACTAATCATAGATGCTTAAAGATAGCACTATGGTATTTACCCAATTGACAAGATTCACATTCAAAATTACACATAAGCACCTATAATAAAACCTATTGTAGCTTCATGGGGTGAACCTAGCCAATAGTATCACAAGATTGATGATTTAAAGGTGGAGCCACATATGCCAATTCTCATAATATGTCATCCTAAAATAGCTAGTGGCCATGAAGACCACTAAAAAACACAACTAAATCTGATATGGATTGAGATGTGACAACCATGCAGCCTAACTGTTGCACCAAGATGTGGACTTGATGTGTCCATGCAAAGGGATAAATGAACTTAGGATGGTTTAGATCATGGACTTAATAACAATGTGACTATTATTAACATTGTTGTTTAATCAAAGATGGGGAAAAACTTGGAATGGATCAACCAACCAGTAGGTTTTATACCAATGATTGGGTAAAGGAGGGTAAGTTGGGATTAGGGCAGAAGTGGCCAAAGAGGGCCCCATAGGGTGCCACTAGACATGACAACGATAGAGGTGGATCTGCTAGGACCTAGCAGTTCACTTTACTGAAAAATATTCACTTTACAAGATAATACAAGTAACTATTTATGATAAGATAACTTAATATTTATTGCATAAACTGGGCAACCATCACAATGCAGATAAAATTAAAAGATGAAACAAAAAGAGAAAAATTTGTGCACCTTCCAAGAGCTATCCACCTCGGGGAACATGCTTGTATCAGTTTGTCTCCTACCTAATCACAAAAGACCGTCAACAAGTTGGTCACCCAGAATAATAGATCAATTATTAGGCTACTAATATAAATATATAAATAGACAGGGGTATACAAAGGTAAGATCAGATAAGAATGGGTGTGTACAGAGGTATGCACTCCAAACATCACCATCTGATGTAGATGAGAACAATAGATGTAATAATAGGCTATTATAAACAGAGTAAATTACAGTCAACTACCTCCACCATTGGTCAAAATTCAATTTACTACCAACATCTTAGAAATGTTACAATCAACTACCATCAAGTATATTCTACTAGACAATTTGGCCCTTCGTTGATACCTTTGTTCAACACATGATTTCACAAAATATTTCGATGATTTTGTCATTTCTTATCATAATCTTTGGATCAAATCTAATGGTTGCCATTAAATCATTTAAGTCATTCTTTTCTCTCTTCTCCATCTACTCCAAATCAATTGTCACCACTCCTTGAGGGAGAAAAGAAGAGAGGGAAGGAGTGGTAGAACAAGATAGCCAGAATGATAAGGAATAGAAGGAGGGGGTAGGAGAGAGACAAGAAGGAAGAATGAATGTAACCTCTTAATTTCTTCCTAGGGTTCTCCATTGTGCTCCTCTCTCTTGTGCTAGTACTAATTACCTTTGACAAAGTCAATCTAGGTGTCACCACCTCTTGAGGCTTAATCATGACAGTAGATGATACCACAAGTAGTAGCATCCAGGGCAGCAAACAATGTTGTACGATGCAGATGTAGAGAGAGACAAGCAAGAAGAATGAATGGAACCTCTTAATTTCTTCCTAGGGTTCTCCATTGTGTTCTTTCTCTCTCTTGTGCTAATGGTAATTACCTTTGACAAAGTCAATCTAGGTGTCACTACCTCTTGAAGCTCAATCATGACAGTAGATGATACCACAAGTAGTAGCATCTAGGGCAGCAAACAATGTTGTATGATGCAGATGTAGAGGAGAGTAATGAAAGTTTTAGGTAAAACATAAAAAATGGGGAAAAGTGGTTTCCTTTCACAATTGTATACCTGAGGATGGAAGCAAAAAAAGCCCACACCTCCAAAATGGTGTAGGATTGGAAAAAGAGAAGGGGTAAAGGAGGAGGAATGTTTGAGTAGTTGGATGGCTTCTCCCCTATTTTGCTACCCAAGATCTTCTAAAACTTCCATAGACAATCTTCCCATCTGATACATGTACATTAATAATTTGCACAATAATAGTTTGAGATTTAAAAAATCATATATTTAAGGGTAAAACTAGGAAAACAAGTAAAATATTAACACTATAAGTACTGAATGAGGTTTCCAGTAGTTAGTGGTAGTTGACTGTTACATTTTAAAGAAGGAAGCAATAGATAGAAATTTGACCAAAGGTAGAGGTTATTAGGTTTTTTTTCTACTTTTGACAATACAAAACTTAATGATAAATATATAATTGTATGAAATTATTTTGTATAGATCAAGCTTGTTGTAAGATATATAGAAAAGTAATGCAAAACAGGATTATAAACAAGATATACCCAAGGGCACAAAGTATTGGTCAAACTACATAGCACTAAACCACACTCTACAACCAAATATCCTTATTTGATTTTGACCACTAGATGGAATCTGATTGATTCCATGATTTCTTTAACCAACTAGACCTCCAAAAGGCACAATAATATAAGCCAAGCATTATATTATCTTTAATGTCAACCCATAGAATACAACTTCAACACATGTCATTGAAACTTCAACAACATATGTCAGAATCTGCAGTCAATGAAACAACATCCATCAAAATTTTAGCACATGTCAAGTTTCATTGTAAACATCCGTGAAATTTCACCCCATGCTGGCACATTTGTCTAACACATCCAACTTTCAGTGCACACGGGACTGCAAGTTGGCAAAATGTCAAAAATGTTAGCCAACATTTCGGTACCATAGGCATCTGCTGGGCTGATGGCACCAATGGGAAGGGACTTTTCCTACCTTTAAATGCTTCACTTATCCACTATTCCTAGCACTGCAAAACAGCAGAAGCCAGTTTTCAAGTGTATTTTGGTTCCATGTAGAAGACTTTGCTGGAAGTCTTTATAGAGCTACATTTTCTTCACTGAATTGAAAACAGAGCACTTCACACCAAGTCTGAATGTTTCTTAAGTAACTTGATTTAATGATTACCGATTTACCATTTTGGTGTTTTTTAGCATATTTTACTCTTTTTTGCTATTTTAGTAGCTTACATGCATAGATGTAAGGTGTTTTCTTTTGTTTTATATATTTTCATTTTGTACAATTTTCTATTTCAACAGTTTTTTGGGTAGATGTGAAGATTAAATGCATAAATCTAAGGTCTTTTTGCTTTTTTGTATATTTTCTTATTGATTTTTTATTTTTCCCTATTCCAACAGATTTTTTATGCAGCTGTCAAGACTATATGCATAGAAGTATAGAACTAACTTTTTCTAATTTTTTCTATGTTTTCACATGGAATTTTTATTTTCCCAATTCCAACAAAATTTTCAACATATTTGATGAAATGACAAATAAAATTGATTCATCTATGTCATCATGATCTCGGACTTTTAAGTTGCAATCATGCCTTCATTAGATAAATACTAATCTCAAGGATATGTTGGCAAAAATGAGGTAAGAACTGGTAGGAGTGACGACCCTAGATGGATAGGCAATTATCCAATCAGCAATGACAGGCAACACATAAAATGCAAGAGTACCACAAAAGAAAGACAAGTGATAGTGTTACCAGATTGAAGCACTATTTAGTTGATGGGTACAACAATATTTCAAATTGCCTGAAATGTTCTTGCCAGGTTTGAGAGCAAATAAACTTATGGAACAGGCAAAAAGGGAAGAAACCAGAGCAAACAAGGCAAAATAAGATATTTCGAAGCATATTATTCAGTAAAGAACCAACTCAAGGCACTCTTCTGCCCCTATCCCTAATTGATGACTGAGGATATAGCTTATTCTGATTGTATCATAGCTTGGGCAAAAACGTAAATGTAGAGCATTGGTGGTAGGATTACAATATGAGAATGTGGCAGTGATGCACACAGGAGCCACAAAGTTGCTACCATGTTCCACACATATAGTTAAAGATTGGGCAATCCTGAAGTTGTCATCACTTCTAAAGAGAAATCAAGATAGAAGGCATAAAGGGAATATGGAGTAATACCAGGGAGAAATTTGGCAACACTGTAGCTAAGTATATATTCTACAATGCCATCCCAATGAATACCATAAAAGGATCTTATTTGCAACACATGCTTGACATCACTGTAAAGGAAAGCCAAGGCATTAGAGTTCTGATCCATCAGGAAATAATGAGGAAGTACTTGCAGAGTCAGAAAGAAGAGGTGGAGCCATACATCAGGCCCTTAAGGAAACAATGGCTAGAATATTGTTGCACAATCATGTGTGATGGATAGACAAGTACAAACAAAAAATAAATAACAAATTTCATGGTATATAGTGACGGCCATACAGTTTTATTAAAGCCTGTTGATATCTCTGCTAAAATCAAGAATCACCAATATCTCTAAAAGCCAGAGAGGCGTCTTTAAAGATGTCAAGTGTCAAATGTTGTATAGATTATGACAGATAATAGTAATAACTTCAAGAAAGTAGGACAAAAGATAATGTTGAAGTGTCCTATACATTCTATGTTGCTCATTATGTTGATCTAATGCTGAAGGAGATGGGGAAGACAAAGTTGATTGCAAGAATAGGTAAATGACAGTGACAACTTTTGTAGACAATCACTTGTACTTGTTATCATACATTAGATCCCTGAAATGTTATGTGGTGACTTAATTTGACCTAAAGTCATTAAATTTGCAACAAATTATATTACACTTTAGTCCATAATTAACAAGAGAGCTAGACTAAAGCATATGTCCAATTCTAAGAAGTTGTACAGATACTGTGACAGTGAGCCACCACTTTGATGGAAAGTGACAAATTATTGACAGCCATTCCTTTTAAAAGGATCTTAGGAAGTTTTCAACATCATGAAGATTCTTTGTTTGGTAATGAAGTTAAGAAACCCATGATGGGTTTTACATATGATGTAATGAAGTTAAGAAACCCATGATGGGTTTTACATATGATGTAATGAAGTTAATGAAAGATGTAGTTTGCAATGTGGCAAGAGGAAGCTCAAAAAATATCTGAACATCATTGAGGAAAGATGGACCTAGATAGTTCTACACCCTTTGTATGAAGTTGGTAAGACATTAATACATACATTGAATTCAAGTTGAATGTGGTTACTGAATTCTTAATAATTCATATATGATTTTCTTACATCATATTTTTTAAATCCATAATATCAATACGACGAGAATCTTCAACTTGCACATCATACAGATCTTTTGGCAATTGTAAAGAATGTTATTCAAAGATGGAAGTTTGATCTCCAAACTCAAGTTGCCATCTTAAGTAAAATAAAGATGTATACAAAACGATAGCTTGGATCTAGTTTCCTATGACTTTGTTTGCCTCAATATCTCAAAATCCATGTAATACATGCTTACATTTGGATTTAATCTAGGAAATTATTAAATGATGGAGTGATTTTTAACTTTATTGTTGCAACTGATTAGTAGATGATAGATGACACAAACCCTCCACATTTTAGGAAAATTGTTACCAGAATTTTATCATAGGCAACATCAACCTCTGGTTGTGAAAGGAACTGAAGCATGTTTAATTTGATACACACAAAAAGAAGGAACAGATAGCAATACAAAAAATAAATGATTTGATCTTTCTTCAATATAACTCAAGACTCCAAATGAAACACATCCAAGGAGGGGATGAAGACAATTTGGATCCCATCAATCTTTCATTAGTTTATCAAGATTCTAAAGATGAGGATCCAAATGTTGAATAGAAGGTAGAAAATGAACAACATTAGATGAGGAACAAGGGCAGGCTTGATTCAACAATAACTAGCCAAATTGGCATTGACGTCGAAGAGCATGCAAGTTCTTTAGAGCATACACTAAGAACTCCAGGCTTAGGAGATAGCAACAATGATACCAATGCTACCACTACAAGGGATGATTCTAACTTAGCATCTAGATAATAATGATGGTGGAAGTAATGGTGGAAATGCACAAAATGATGATGAAGATGAGGCATCACAACAACTTAGTCCATTTACTACTCAAAGACATACATGTGACACAAGATGTCATGGAGCCTATCAACTTGAATACACATTCCCTTAACACTACAAAAGGCATAGAATCAAGGGGAGGGATAATGAAATTTTACCACAAATGGATTCCAACAATCCAATCAGTGGCATGTTACATGGTTTTAATGCTCCTAATGTTACTGATTCACATGGGTGGTTATGGATGGGGTTCTTCTCATGGACTTAATGACTACCACTGATAGCACATGGTCTAGAAGAATTAGATCATAGTACTCATATGATCCACCTCCTAGTTAAGCAAGTAGACAATATCAGCATCATACCACTGATAGCACATGGTCTGGAAGAATTAGATCATCGTGCTCATATGATCCACCTCCTAGTTAAGCAAGTAGACAATGTCAGCATCAGAATGAATGAGACAACTTCAATCTTTAACTATCCATGACAAATCCAAAACCATTACCAACAACACAAAAGTAGCAAGCTTCCTAATTGAGGTCATTTTTTCTATCAACCTCCCTATTAAGTCTAACCTACATATCCATCTCAGCCTACACACCAAACTCCACAAACATATTCACCTCAACCATCATATTTGACTCAAAATGTCTACCTCCTTCACATCAATTGAACAGCATCCAGCTAGGGACTTTCTCATTAACTTACCTCCACATCAATACCATGAATATATCATCAAATACAAAATATATTATAGCCTTAAGTCATGAAAAAGTTATGCCATTTGGCGAGAGTCTCAAATACGATAAGAAACCCATAAACAATACCATGCACAAGAGCAAGAGCAAGGTGATTTTGAACCATCCAGGAATTCCACTCGATAAGGATAGTATTATCCTTTTTTAAATGTTAAAAACATTTACTCTAATAGGATATTGTCTTTTTATTGTATTCAAAAACTTTAAATAGGTAGCATAATGCATTGTTAATTTCATAAATGCTTAAAAAATTATTTTGATTATTCTAGATGTGTATTTTTTTTTTACTTTAGCTAATCTTGAAATTTCACATTGAAATTCATATTTTTAGGGACTTCCATGATTTTACCAAACTTTCATTGAAATTTCCACCAAAGTCGGACATGTTTCCTTTTTCAGCACCATCATAGGTAGCCACCCACCACCATGATAAGGTTACCATGACTATTATCAAGTGTAGTTGAACCATGAAAATTTAAGGGTAAAAAGGTCAATGAATTAAGAAACCTCAGTATCATTCCTGCCTCAAAACACACAAGGCACTCATAAGTCCTTGCACAAGGAAAGGCGGCAAGAGAGCAATAAAATAGAGATTGCGAAAAAATGAATATAATGTTGAATGACAACTACCAATGCCCGCTAAAAATTGTTGCCAATTACTTCCCGAACACAATCACCCCCATTTCACACAAACTACCCCCTTCTTCATCCAATATGATCACAACAATTATTAAGGGGGAATGGCAAATTACATACCATTTGCTCAGCACGACCTGTCAAAAAACCAACCCATCTTTATACATACTTTGAGCTTCTAAAACCACATCTCTATGAGACCAAGATGGAAAAGTGAAGATCATAAATCCCAATGTCACATCCAGCAAAAGCTAATTTATGATGAATGGATGGAACAAGGATTATATAAGATCCATAAATTTAGAGGAAGCTATGAAAAGAGACCTTGATACATATTAACACATGTTTAACAGAGTAAATATGAATGCATCAGATATTCAGCATACCTTTATCAGGTATAAATTTCAAAAGGAAGCAAAACAGATGACAATTTAAAGAATACAGGCAAAATGACAAGCAAATTACAAACTTCAATGGTACCTGATATAGAATCCAATGCCAATAAATCGTAATCTGAAACAACACCAACCTGCAAAAAATATCACTGGCATTCATGTGCATTTCTCAAAAGTCAAAGCAGTTGGTATAATCTTTTAGTAAAACCCAAGTGTAAAAATTATAATGCTTTTCTTAGTTGACTGACATAACAGTACATAACTCCCAAATTTTATGATGTTTCATCGTATGCATCTTGATAGAGAAATGTCTATGAATAACCACCACCACTCTACTGAATTCCCATTCCCTAGGTCAGCAACAGAATTCATTCTCCATTTAACTCCAAAATGCTCCTCATTATTTTCATTTGAAGATCATTTTTTATTATTTCCAATGATGTCATTTTAAGCCCACTTTAATTCTCTAAATTCATCAGCCTTTATTAGTTCACCCTTTATTACACATGATGTGAAAGTATACCATTGAACTTTTCCAAATTGGTGAGAGGCATTCACTAGGGCTACTCTTGAGTGATGGTGGATCATAAACAAGTTGGCTTTGACGAATGTAAACCCAACCATTTATTAAATGTATTAAAGAAGTCCACACATTAGTTGTTGACCCCCACCATTTATTAAATGTATTAAAGAAGTCAACACATTAATTGTTGACCTTCACTCATTTACTATCGATGTGGTGAGACAGGACAGGAAAATTGTCATCAACCTTTCCTAGTTCACTGGTTATTACACATGATACAAAAGCATATCATTGAACTTGTTCACATTGGTGACAGGCATTCACTAGGATTGCTCTTTAGGGAAGGTAGATCATAAAAAAGTTGGCTTGGATGAATGTAAACCCAACCATTTATTAAATATAGAGTCAACACATTAATGCTTGACCTAGACTCTTAGTATCAAGGTGGTGTGATAGGGCAAGAAAATTGTCATCTTTAGACTTTGTATATGTTTTTTTTGAAAACGATAAGGTAGAATCTTACTAACAAGTAATAAGATACAACCAAAAGAACATTGACTGATCAAGATAATCAACCAAATACCCATCCAGCAAAAGATGTTGTTACAAGATAATTCAACAACTAGACACTAAGAATGACCTCAGACCATGTATGAAAAGTGTAGCAGATGTTGCTAAGAATGTCTTTTTTGATCTCTTAAAAGGCAGCTCATTCCTTGACGTCAATACACCAGCAAATAGCATGCACCATAAGGAAACTTTGTACCCCTTTTCAAAGAGCTTGTTCTTACACAGAAGTTGTACATTCCTTAAAAATCCTTGATAGAAATAGGAGAAAGTCCCTCTTTAACCACCCCTTTGGAGGCCTCCTTCCATATCCAATTGCAACAAGCCTTAAAAATTGTATATATTCTGGCTAAACCTCAACAATATTTACCACAAAGGAACATGTAGAACTAGGACATTGAAACAGGCAGTAAAAAAAGCTCTCTACATTTCATAAAAGCATAAAAGATAATGTATTCAACTATCTGATACAAGCAGGTTTCACGAGTGAGCACATCTTTTTTATGTAGACAGGTGAAATAAATTGTTATAATCAGATTAACTTCCTCCTCTTTCAACAATTTTTTTTTAATCAAAGAAAGAATGGTAAACACAAAAAAAATTGAAGGGACCAAGAAAAATAAATAATATCATAAAATTTTAATGTTGAGGCACTAACATGACAGAATTAGATTTTATGAAGGAAAAGTAACCTACAGTATAACTTATAAAAATTATTTTTTTTAATCTTCTTTTTTTAATCAACAATAGTATCATTACCAATAAATGATGGATTATTCAAAAAAATTGTGTAACATACCAGTTTCCAGTCATCATCTATCACAGGGAAACCAGTAATTCTGTTTTCCACAAGCATCTCAAGTGCTGTTAACATTAGAAAAACCATTTATAAGAATATTAGGCACCTTCAAAATTTCATTCTGGCAAATCTGAAACTCTTCATTTGAATCAATTCTAGAAACTACCTTTATTAACCGTGGTGGTAGGCCTTACAACAAGCAGTTGTTCTTTTCTAGTCATGAAGTCACCTACTGTTAAAATTCCATTGCTTGGCTATAGCACAACATGCAAAGATAAAGCCAATGATTCAAACAAATGATGAGAACAATGAGTAAGGAATAATGCATTAAAAATTTAAGAATGAGGGACAAATCCAGAAAATCTCTCAGAATAATGTCTCACACAAAGTTCCATGAAGTTTAAAATCCCAAAAGCTATAACTCAAATTTATCATCTATGTACCAACATGACACAGAAGAAGATTATCCATGAGTGCTCCTAGCCACTTGTTAACAACATTTGTAGGACAATCACCCGAAGGGCTATAGGCTAACATGGACTTCACAATTCATAAGTCAATTAGAGGTGGAGGCAATGTTGTCAAGGTGTGGCACCTCTACAAATGCTGAAGTTCAGTCAGGTGAGAACCTTGGCCTTGCTGGATGGGTGCTTCTCTCCTGGGTGCATCTTTCACTGATTTGAAGTTTTTATTTAAATGGCTAAATGGATCCAACAATTGAGCATCTCTCCTACGATATTTTGTTTGTTTGTTTTTCCATTTTTCATATTTTTAGTATACATTTTCTGATTTTTTACTGTTGTTTGCTTTTTCAAGTATATGTTTATTTTTTTTAGTTGGTACTTTAATTTTAGTTAGTACTATGTATTTTTATTTAAATTCCATAAATCATCAACTTCAGTGTGCCTCTTGCCTCAACATTTTGTGGGGTGGGGGGATTGGTGAGGAATTGAATCTGAGTTGGAATTTCAAACAAGAGGCAAACACATAGATAGAAATGAGAGTGTATAATCTAGGAGGAAAAAGAAAAATGATGTATTTTTCAGTAAAAAGGGAAAAATAGGGAAATTTTCATATGGTTTGATCAATATATGATTAAGGTGATAGAGAAAATGGGTATGCCAATTAAGCATCTAGTAGTACAAGTATGAAAACAATTTTCTTAAATGCTTAAAGAAAACGAAGATTGTATATTAGAATTAGAGGTGTAAATTGGGTTGGGTCCAATAGTGGCAGCCTGGTCCAACGTGATTTGACCATGGTGTTGATCGGCCTAACACAATTGAGTGGTTCTTGTTGGATTGTTGCCTTGTGGATCCAAGCTTAACTTGATTATAGCTAACGTGCTGACATGACACAAATGAGTAGAGGCACAACACAAGAGGACCAAAGGGTAGAGGGGCAAGGTGACTGACAATGTCGAGCAAAGTGAGTTGTAGCCTACGAGCAACTAGGACACAACAAAGGTGGAGCTGATAAGCGAGCAATTGGGGGGCCAAAGTAGGTTGCAAGGTAACAGAACAATTAAGTGAGAGAGAGAGAGAGAGACATGCAAGCAAGCGGGCTACTGGTAACAGACAATAAGGGGCAAGACTAAGACTACTAACAAGCTAGGGTTTGCAAGCTACAATGGCAAGCGAACAACTAACCAAGTCAAACCATGTCAAAGATCAACATAGCTTGGATGGGCTCATGCCAACAAAAACCCCAATAGGTAAGACTAGGCACCTTGGACACCTAGGTGAGTACGTAGGCCCCCATTTAGATATACATTTTTTAATTTCTTATTCATATATTATATGTTATAAAAATTTAATAATATTTATGTGCATTTTTAGCTACATTATTTCTTAAATAACATTTAAATACATAAATGATCTTAAGATAACATCAATATATGAACTGTTTTTAACAGAAATAGATAGATACATTGAAATACAAGAAAAATAAGTAAACCTATGCAAGCAGTAGGAAAACTGAAATCAAAACAAATATAGGAAAAACAGTGTTTCACACATGGAAACCAAGGTACAAAGAGAAAAAAGAAAGAACAAGTACAAGTACAAACAAAACTGCTCAAACAAGAACAAAATCAGTCCATGTGATCCCATGTCATCCATATGGCTCTAATTCATGGGGTAATAAGGGTCTCTAATCAAGTACTGACCTCCATTCAAGCAATACACCTTGAGCCCTCCAAATCATGGTCCAGTCAACCATGTAGTCCATTACCTTGGATTTGGAATGGTGCTCTTCATGAGCTATCTTAAAATACTCTGATGTTCCTTGCAACCATCTTCATAATCAGATGACGGGAAGAATAATACTCCATAACTTTCTCCTAGCCTTACCATGCCCACCTTTGACTTTCCAAAGATCCTAGAAGCTCTTGATGCCAATCACAAGCTGGGTGTTCAGCCCAACCATTTTCCACCACCATCTACTAATAAAAGGGCATGCAAAAAACAGATGCAAGCAGTTTTCCCATCTATAGAAAAACCCTGCAGATACATACTACGTACATCTCCCCCTACTGATGATATATGCCCCCTCCCTACTCAAATTTCCCTTGTAGCACTTCCTTCTGATGATATCTACCCATAAACACAAAGAATTTTTCCCATCTTAAAATTTGGACAGCCTAGAGCACTTTCCCATTTAGGTCAGCATACATTTTTCCATACCGACAACTACAACCCCATTGGATTTCCTTTTTTTGTGCTCCTTTCAATAAAATGTGGTGCTCATTCCATTTTGGGTATTCAAAAAGACTAACTGGGATCCTGAGTGGAGATAAATAATGGATTCAAAGATTGAAGGGAACAGAAGAAAACAGCGTAAGTTTCCCTTGAAGTGATAAGAATCTGTCTGCCATCCCGATAAACACTGCTCAAATAAATTGACCATAGGCTACCAATCCCTAAACTTTGGTCCTCTCACCAATAAGGGAAGACCCAAGTTGTGTAATTAGGAGCATCAAAAATAAATTCTGGATAATGTTTGGGTAAATAAAATGAGTGATTTTTTCAAATATTAACAACACGTGTTAACATGTGTTTCACACACATTGTGAGCCAAAACTGCCAAACATTGACGGACAAACAATTCATAAAATGATGTCGATTATCGCTGTTGGTAGTAGTTGTAGGTGGGAGAAAACAATTCAGTGCACTTGGTCGATGATTCAAAACATAACACGACAACGTGTAAGATTTTTGCTTCCAAAAATTCAAGCACAAGGATGATGTAGTTAAAACATCATCTTAAGCAAAAGCAAGCTACTTGGTATACCGGTAAAGATGAGGATTGTTTCCTTATGGAAGTCGGTCCAAACGAAAAATGAAAGTAAACTTTTATATGTAACGAAAGGGTAAAAAACCAATCCAGGAAAATGAATCTTCTTCCTTGTGGAGAAGAAGGGAAGAGTATTACGGAGCCGTTGGTCATCAAGGCGTTGCATCTGAGGGTGACGGCTGGGAAGGAGGTCGCCCTGGGTGGAAGTGAGAGCGGCGGAGGACGGAAACTGGCGAAGAAGCCTCGACGGAGGGGCAGCAACATCCTCACCGCCGGCGGCGGAGAGAAAGAGGACTTCGCCTGAGGACGGAAGGGAGTGGAAAAAGAATTGTGGACAAGCGTGGAGGATTCTGTCACGGTGAGGGTAGCCGATGCCATTCCTCCTCCTCTGGACGATGGCAGCTTCCCTCCTCCGTGCTCTTCTCCCGTACAAAGTGGTTCCGTGGGGGGGTTTGCGAAACATGCGCGTAAAGAAGATATCTATGCTTCACGCTTGTCTTTTTCCAGCATATTTTATCTACCGAGGAAAATAAAATAAAATAAAAAGAGGGGCAAATACATACACTAACTATATTTAACGTAACGTGTAAGAAAAAAAGATCTCATATATCGATCAATACATGAGACGTGGATTATTTCTGGATCGTATATATCAACCATGAACCTTGAAAAAACGAAGGATTTCAAATAACCAATTATTTCACACGCATATCATGATGAGCTTCGCATGTCAATCTCAAAGAAAGAAAGAAAAAAAAACTGTACATGTACGACACAAGAAAATTTTCCGGAACTTGAAAGAATTTGTCAGATGGTTAAGTGGTTGTTTTTAAAATTTTATGTAAATAATAACATCGACCGAATCCAGATATTTTCACTGCATAAATTAAAACATCTGAAACAGATCGTGATCATGAATCCAGAGCGTTAATTTGTCGGTAAAATTCGTATAAATCTGGTGTATCAGTGATATACAATCTTATGTTAAATAGATCAAAGAATAACTAACGCAAGAAGCATATTTATTTAACATCCGAAAAATCCTTTCTTTCTCTTCTTTCTTTCTTTCTGAAGTACGTACGTGTGCACACCTGATCCACAGGAAAAGCTAGCATTCAACGTGAAGAGAGACCGGAATATGTGGTTGCCCATGTATCACATATATATATATATATATGCATCATCATAATCTTTTCTTTTACTTAACTCGGGAAGCAACGAGGTGTACCTGTAGCGTTCGACATGTGGCGAGCTTCAAATCTGCGGTCATGTGAAGAAGAACGCTTTGCATTCCTTCGTACAAAATAATATTTACTATTAAAATATTTCGTTTGATCATGAAACACTCAAGGACTTATAGAACGTTTTCTTTCTTCAAACCATACACCTTTGACAGATTATTGGAATCCTCAAAGCCAATCTACTGCTCTACATAGACTTCTTTAAGCAGGCCTTCACGTAGGAATGTCGATTTTACGTCTAGTTGATATATCTTCCAATTAAATTCAAAGCCAATCTGATTGTGTCTTGATGAGCTACTGGAGCAAAGTTATTCATGTAATCTATCATGTATTCATCATGCACATAGCCTTTCACCACTAAACGAGCTTTATGCTTGTGTATGGACCCATCGGGATTATATTTGATCCATTTGAACACCCACTCAACTCCAATTATCTTTTTATCTACAGGTTTATCAACCAAGTACCATGTATCTGATTTTCAAATCATTTCTAGTTCTTCCATCGCTCCTTTCTGGTGAGGACTTTGCAAAAGCTTGCGTAACAAAAATGGATTCAACATCAGCAACCATTTGCATGGGCATAAATATTAGTTAGGGATCTAGTCCCTCTTACTAAGATTGTCGCTTCGTCACTTTCAAAATCTAGTTCAAAGTGCTCAAGGTTGAGCATCTTGTGGAGTTGTTGACAAACTTGGTAATTGAGTTGGATCCTTTATGTCCCACTCCCATTCTTTGTCTTCAAAAAAATTTCAAATCTATTGAAATAGTCACTTTATAGGATTGTAGACATGATAAGCCTTTGATACTTTACTGAAGCCAATAAAAATTCCATCTATGGTTGTTGCTGCATGTTGTTCTCAACTTGCATATCACTGCTTCGTGACCCACTTGATTACACCACATACATTAGGCATCTAATCTTCGCCAACATTTGGAGGGATGATGTCCCTTTTTATTGTAGTATCTACATGAGGATAATTCTTCCTTTGAGATGGTTGTTTGATACCAGTAACCACCTCCTTTTCAATTGAATTTTCAACATTCTTCTTTGCAAATTTCTTCTTGAAGGTGTTTTTAAACAAATCACGAGTATTCTCTAGCATGGTGATAGAAGCCTCATACTTCTCCAACACAATAACCAAGATTTTTTCAACTATACGTGAATCAAGAAAGGTAGTACCCAACAAACGTACCTTATTAGCTATTGAAAGTAGTTTATCAATATACTCCTTGATCGTACCAAATTCCTTCATCCAAAGCAACTCAAATTCATGCACCAAATTGAGGAGCTTCGTACCCTTGATTTGATCTTCGCTTGCAAACTCTATTCTTAAATAATCCTAAAGTTCTTTTATAGCAAAGAGTGGCATTACCCTTACAAAAATGTTTGGAGTGATGACCAAAAACAACACTGATTTGGCCTTGGCTTTTCTTAGTTCTCGCTTCTTTGTATTCTTCAATTGCACCATGGTTGGATTCTTTGGGAGATTTGGTATTGGGTAGTCATTCTCCACCGCTTACCAAAGGTCAAGGCCTTCAAGATAAGCTTGCATCTAGAATCCAATGTTGATGGTTATCATCATCAAACTTGGGCAGACTTAACTAGTTCAAGGTTGATTCCACATCCATCATGATCGCCAAAGCTTTAATACCAACTTGTAGCAAGGTGTCGAATCAATTGGTTTGATGATTAGTTACTACAAACTATATTAAATGTCTTCCTATGAGTGATCGACAAACTTCACCTTAAAGATGGTCTTCAATTTTTTCGATGGAAAAGAGTGGTTTGTTAAAGGAAAAGAGAAGCATAGTAGCAAGAAACACTACTTATTATAAATAGGAATAAAAAAAGGATGCATTTAGAGTCTATTTATATACTTAGAATTTGAATTTCATAGAGTTTGAATTCTAATGGAATTTAAATTCTGTAAAATTTGAATTTTAATAGAATTTGAATTCTAATGAAATTTGAATTCTATAGAATTTAACAGAAAGAATTTGAAATCTAAGTATTTGTGTACGTTCAGGAATTTGACAAAAATTAAAATTTAGGTGTTTGTGCACATGACAAAATTAATTTTTAATGAAATAGCTAATTAAAGTAATTAGTGAAAACGTAATTAATTAATGAATGAATTACTTACATTAATAAATTAACATATTACTAAATTAAATCTTTATATGTCTTTTATCAATTAATTAAGTATATCATTATTCTATGTAGACCATCCTTGTATTCTATTTATTCTATATAAAGTTAAATCAAAAATTACAAAAATTGACACATCTTAGTTATATTTCTTGTTTAAAGTGACAAAAGGTAAATTATATTATTAAATTTTATATTTCATTTGAAGGTATAAAAAAGATATATTACAATAAATATGCTCATTATGATGTTTATAATACTCTCATTCACAACCATCCTACATTGCATTCATGATGTTTTCATGAAATTTATCTGCAATTTCTTTTCTTTGCTCTTGTGTGTTGTGTGTTGTTCCCAATAATGTTAACTATTTCATATTTCCCTTCTATATTTGTAGTCTTCAATTTATACATCATGTTCATGTTCTTGTACTTTATCTTCAAGATCTTGATATAAGTCTATTTTATCTGCTTTACGAATGAAGTTGTGAATTAAAAAATATACTAACATTATTTTTGCTTGAGTTGTAAAATGGAATGACATATATCCTCATAATATTACAAAATAATGTTTGACTACTCCAAATGTATGTTGAATTACTATCCTCAATTGCAAATGTTTATAGTTGAAGTATTCCACTACATTTACTGGTTGTCGATTTCTTTCATATTCTGATAAGTGACATTGAATATCTCAAAATAGACATATAAACTCAAGCCTATTTGGAAATTTAGCATCAACTAAGTAAAATTTACCTGCATGTATTTGAATATCATTTGAAATAAGTTTAATTTTAATTAACAAGTGAAACAAAGGTAAATCATAAGTACTATACCTCGTGGTACTTACAAACCATTGCATTGACTTGTCGCATCTAAAAGGAGTCAAGCATTAGTAGCTAAACCTTCCCACCCACTAAGAACATAAGTAAATTTCATATCAAAATTACATGCAACTAATACGTTTTGTGACAATTCACATTTTCTGTTCCTAAATCGTGCATTCTACTTTCCATAAATTGTGGCTTTAATGTATGTACCATTAATAACACCTATACAATCCTACTCATACTAAAAATAAATTTAATTAATATATAAATGAATAACATCAAATATCAAAATTATTATAAATATTGAAATGTGTATCTTGAAGTATGAATAAACATTAACGTCATTCTGAATCCGATTATGTGTAGCAACTTCATGTTTAGCTAAAAGCATATCACCTATTTTTAATATAGCATTAACCATTTCATTAAAATATGTACTAACAGTCCATGCTAAGTGATGAAAATACTCTTTGGTTACTTCATACCTCTAATTTTGTCCAACTATCACTAAAAAAATAGCAAGTTTCTCCTCTACATTCATATTTCTTAATAATCTACAAAATTGTGAAAAAATATTTTGACTCATTCGATAAATTTTTCTGCAATTGTATGTTTGATATGGTAATGATATATCTAACAATCTTTGTATATATTTCGCTCATTCCGTGTTGTATATGCGAAGGATGGATGTTTGCATCCCATTTACACCAATTTCACATAGAAATTGCCATGTTCTCAATATAACTTTTCTTTTTTTCTTCCTTCATTCTTCATCTTCATTAATAATGGACATAGACATCTTCATAAATTCCAATCCATGCATCTATACCCATCATATCAATTATAACTTAATAAAGAAAACATAACAATAGCATACAATTAAATAAAAAAAGCAACCAATGCACACATCAACAAAATGTTTACAACATGTTCCATAACATTTAAAGGATAACACAAGTGAAATAAAATTCAAACATGTCCAACATAAGTGACAAAGTTCATATGAAAAAAACACATCATTTCAAATTAAACTTTAGCCATAAAGTTCTTATATTCTGTAGTAGACACCTAAATTGATTCTTCTTTGATTCTATCTCCAATAATTGCATTACCTTGTATTTCTCTTCTTTTGTAAGATCTGTAAGTGAAAGTAAAATAGTGAAAACATCATTTTCTTCACAATCTTTTTTCTCTAACAATTTCATCTTCCTCTCTATGTATGTTAATTTTCTTTCTTCAATACGTTATGTAAATGTCATCTTTTCCTTTTTAAATCGATATCATGTTCTCTTGTAGTTGTATGACACACTTTATGTATGTCATTTTCCTCGTATTTTCTTCTATATCCTCACTAAAATAATTCATAAGTGACACACCAACATACTTCATTGTAATTGCCATAAGTTGTGATTCAACATGTGGACGTGGACGTTTTCCTTTCCTACATGAGTCTACATCATTCAAACTAGGAGAAGGAGCTTGAGTAAGAGAAGAACCTTGAATAGGAGAAGCATCTTGAGTTTTAACCTCAAATTCCATAACATTTTGTGTAAAAGGTACATTATCAAGGTCATTTGTCTCTTCATTCAAGTTCACAACTGTTCTCAGATTTGTTGTACTCATTTTAGTCGAACCTATTACAAGATTTTCTTCAAATATTATTTGAAGCTGATCATATATGGGACATGTCTTGCCCTTGTACTATGTACACTCTTGATGAATCTATTAGAAAACAATATATTAATATAAATTATAAGCTAATCAGATGTTAAATTTAATTTCGAAAAAAATTTAACTGTAACAAAATCATCCCAAACTTCTTTTAGGATATCAGTATGTTCATGAATGTAGTTCCATCTCCAACCATTTTATGCACCAATCTTGATATAAATCTTGTACATTTATCATCATGTTTTCATTCAACTATCGATATTTTTCTTTTAGATGTTACCTATTTGGATCTCCAGCACAGCACTAGAAAACTTGTATGGATCTCCAACACGGCACTAGAAAAACTTGATTGATTACCCAGCAACGCGCTAGAAAACTTGTTTTTGTTAACTTCTGTTTTTACTTAGTTAATTTATCTTTATGTCTATTCCTTTTTAGAATTAAACAAACAACCTTTCACACAAATTAGATATTAATTCCAATTTGTATTTTAACTGTAAGTACACAGTGTCTATTGTATTAGTGTGCAAGTATAGGTCGATCCCATAGGGAATTGCTTAAGAATTGAGAACTATTCCGTTTTTAACAATCAAATTTATATATTCAATAAGCTCTCCGTTGAGTTATAGTTAACTCAACGAACTAAGTTCGTTGAGTTATGGTTAACTCAACGGACTAACCTCGTGGACTTAAGTTAACTTTACGAGTATATCTTTCTTATTTAATACTACTATTTACAGAGGAATTCGACCAACCATTGGGCAGTTCCACAGATTATAAATAACATCAATTAAGCTCTTTAATGTTAGTAAACACTGGATTTATCATTAGGCAATACTAACATTCAGATAATTCAAACAGTAACCATTAAAATCTTTAAGTCTTTTGAACTAACCAATTTCAGTAAACTGTAAAACTAAAACAAACATAAAACAATCACAACACTGACAAAGATAACATTAATCACGATACAAAACAAACAATACAACACTCAAATACAAAAATACAAACACAGATAAGTTGTTTTTGGTATTTTTGTTTTGATATGAACATGGAAATGGGCGAAAGGTGAAATGTAAAGTAATCTCAGTTGACAGTAAATACTTCCGTCACTACATGCGACGCGATTACACCACTAAAAATTAAACCACTTACAATTCTGTCTCCTCTCCCTATAGAATCGCGAGTCCAGAATTACAAGATGATCTCCTCTTCAGCATATAGGCATCAACCAAAAGCCAAGGCTAGAAGCTTTATGATCTCTTGAGATATGAGTCGACGCTTGATGAAAATAGCTTCCCTTCTCGCGACGCGATCACTCCTCATAGTGGTTGTCAAACACTGTGTTTAGCTCAGAATCGACCCGACATCAGGAAAGTATCCTCACAAACCTCTGATGATTGGTGATTATGGTGGTTATGGTGGTTATGATGGTGGTGATGATGGTTGGTGTGGTACTTCAGAGAATTGTCAACATTGATCCTCCTCTACACACACTGGCCACACCCATCGATCACACCCACTTCTTTTTCTTCTTTTCTTTTATATTTCTTCAATGGTAACTGCTTCTACTTGAATGGTTAGTTGGATTTCCTTCATTCATATCAACGACGATGATTTATTCTCCCTTCGACGAGTGAATTCCTACGTGATACGTGCGATCGTGATTTTTTTCTTCCAACTGCCCTATTTCTACAACCACTACAGTGGCATATTAGAAAATAAATGGTCTGTGGAGTTACAGATAACTCAACGGACTTTCTTCGTTGATTTAACTATAAAACACGTGCAATAAAGAAATAAGCTGCTAACATAACGCGTTACCTTAGTGTGTATTCATGTAACTCAATGCGTACAGTTATGTTAACTTAACGAGTTAAACATGTGCATCTCACGTAATATACTAAAACATTTAAATTCAACACGTGCATAATTCTATCTTAACAAATTCAAATATTTCAGACACTTACGAACTTAAACTATCCGATGCTCAGATGCATTTCGGATAGTTACAGATAACCTTCCGAAAATCCACTTAAGTCATGCATTATGGTTTCGACATGTGTACTTCAGGAAATAATAAAATATTCTTTTAAAACATAACTGTTCGGTAATTTAAACATAACTCTTCGGTACATGTTTGGTATGTTAAACATAACTATCCAAAATAACAGAAAATTTAGATACTTAAGAATTTCATAGCCTACAATTTATCGACAGTTCAGAAATGTACTAAATTAACATTAATTCCTTGGAATTATGTAGATTCTTTCATTAAAGCATATAATAGTGCAATTATAACATAATGACTTAATTCTCATATGATAAGCTAAATATTATACAATTAATCATCATTTAACCGTTAATATTATACATGTTTTCATTCTAAACATTACCTTTTATTTCTTTATTGTAATCGTCGATTACTTTTAGTCGAGTATCAACTCGTATCTTTCCATCAAAAAATTTACCATTACCCTCCTTAATAGCATCACATACCATTGTTAATATCATCTCATCTGCTTTAACACTCTAATTAAAATAGGATCTTCCACTAACTTTTTTGTTTTTATTTCCTAGGAATGCACATATCAACAAAATAAAAAATGCACCATAAGATAGAAATGCACATTAGATACACTATAATATTAGATTCACATATAAAAAAATACCTAACTATTTGAATGATATACTAGGGAAAAAGAATTTTTAGAAAGGTAAAATGATGTACTTTTATGAAAATCTAGCAAGCAAAGTTTTGCATGATTTTTCTCAAGATTCTACAAGCATTTGCATTCATACTAACAACTAAATGCAATGAAATTCAATGAAATGAATGCTAATTGATACAACACAAACTTCAGTAATATAAGAAAAATGGACTGAAAATTGAGGTGCTTAGCTTGATATTGAACACCCAGTATGATAGTATATATTAGCATGAGAATAATAATAATTATTATTATTATCATTATTAAATACATATTTATCATTTTTAAAATTTTCCATGAATATGAACATTGATATTGATTGTACGCTGCATTTTAATTTTAAAAAAATCCTAGAAACTAAATTGAAGTAATTTTATTTTTTTATGTGTGAACCATATCTTACTTTATCTTATGCTAGAGTTTGAAGTTGAAATCCAGGGTTTTTTTGACAAGATCTGGGTTTGCACACCTTCTTTAAGTTTCTATGTTTCCGCCGATACTCAATATTGAGACGATACTCAATACAATACGAATATTTCAAACAGTGATGCTAACAACTAATCCTATACAAGTTTTTGCTCACTTGCTTAAGTTCCTCCTTGTCCCATGCATCATCCATGTTCCCCAGCCACCTCATTGTTTTCTTCCATTATCGGCATTTGTACCCAGGACCAACAAAGTGGCTCAAGCAGAATATCTATGTAACTAGTCCATGAATTTAATAAATTACAAAATATGTATTGAGATTCAGTTGATTTTCAGAAACTAAACGACTGTTTTTTCACCTATCGTGGTAGAAAGAACAATCATAATCATCTCCCCCGACCCACAAAAAAAAAAAGAAACAAAAATTGTTCATGAAACAAGATAAATGGGTACCCAACGTTCGAGCAGGAATTGCGATGGAGAGGAATGTACCCTTCCACCACGCGAACAGGCGAAACGACGGTCGAGCAGACTATTGGTCATAGAGACGATCGTAGTGGACCGCGAGGAGTTCGCAAGGCAAACCAGTGAACAAACGTCGGCGGACCTTGTGCGGAGAGGCAGACTGGCGAATGTGAGGAGACGACCAGGAGGAGTTTGCAAGCGGACCAGAGTAAACAAACTTCGGCAGACTAGCGACCGTAGTGGACCGTGAGGAGACGACTGTAGTGGATCGCGAGGAGTTCGTGAGGCAGACCGGTGAACAAACGTCGGCGGACACTGTGTGGGGAGGCCAACTGGCGAACGCGAGGAGACGACCGCGAGGAGTTCGCAAGCGGACCAGTGAACAAACTTCGACGGACCTTGTGCGGAGAGGCGGACTAGCGACCGCAGTGGACTGTGAGGAGACAACCGCAGTGGATTGTGAGGAGACGACCGCGAGAAGTTCGCAAGGCAGACCAGTGAACAAACTTCGGCGGACCTTGTGCGAAGAGGCGGATTGGCGACCGTAGTGGACCGCGAGGAGTTTGCGAGGCAAACCGGTGAACAAACTTCGACGGACCCTGTGCGAAGAGGAAGACTAGCGAACGCAAGGAGACGAGTGCAGTGGACCCTGTGCGGAGACGACCGCAACAAGTTCGCGAGCGGAAGATGGGAGCATTGGGCGGCTGCGTTTGTGAGTGGAAGATGAGGCGACTGCGTCTATGAGCGGAAGATGGGAGCGTCGAGCGGCTGCGTTTGTGAAGCGGAGCGAGAGAGAACGAGCGTTGGAGAAAATGAATTCGTAACTTTTGGGTTAGAAATTTATTTCCTTAATTTTTAAATTATCATTCACAAATATCTTATCATTTAAAATCTAATGAAATTTTTTTTTTAATTTTATTAGATTTCAAATGTACAAATCTTAAATAAGTTGAGTCAACATAGGCTGACCCAACTTAGCCTGTAGTATATTGGCTTGATCCTAAAAATCAGGCTAGGTTGGATTGATAAATTTTAAGATTTCAGTCCACAGGGTGGGTCAGGTTGACCCCAACCTGACCCATAGGTATAATTTATAAAATCTATATTTAAGCATATAAATGATTTATAATTTATACATGATGTATTATGATTTATTAAATTAGTAAATGCATGTAGTAATTACATACGTTCAATTTTCATTTAATTTAACAAATTTTAAAAATATAGCAATATATATGACGATAATAAGCTGAAAATAATCAATAAATAAAAATATAATATATAAAAAAAGCATGTAAAAATTATAAACAATATATAAAAATAAAAAAAAGTATAATAAATGTATAAATAAAAATATATTATTAATAACATATAAAAAATAAACTAACTAAAAAATAAAAATAAAATAATAAACAAAATATTATAATATATATTAATAAAAATTAGATTTAATTTAATATATTTACTACAAAAATACATAAATATTTTAAAAATTAAAAAAAAAAAAAAAATTTATCTTACTAACCTGTGGGCTGGCCCAACCCGTCTCTATCATTGAAGCAACAAGGTTTGATGCGAGAAGTAAGAAGTTTCTCTACCATTGAAGTTCTTCAACCTTTCTTTGTAAGTCACTCGTTAACCGTCACCCGTCTGTCGATGCGAGAAGCTCTTCCCTGCACATTTATCTATTAGTCATTGTTGACTTTTTTTCATTCACTTTCATGAGATTTATTAAAAACAGTTCATGCATTTTCAACGGTAGATGTTTTTTAATTGTTTCATGTTTCGTCTCCCCTCTTGAAGACAAGGACGAGCTCCAAAGATTTCAATTTTTCTTTAAGATTAAATTGCTCTGGCTGTATTCTTCTTGATTTGACTCATTCAATAACAACTAATTTTCTTCACTTGTTGAAGGTTTTTCTTTTTCGTAATGAGGTAGGTAGAAGATCCAACTTTTGGTGACAACTAGTTTTCATTTTGTTCTAATGTTTTAAATAATTTCACGTTTAATATTCTGTTGTTGAGGGACATAAAGAATAATAAATACAGCCGCATATCTGTCTTTTTCTTGTTTCCATGTTGTTGTTATAATTCCATCTAGTTGTTGGGCACATTCCCTGTCATTTAACCGTAATAACTTTTGGTCCAGTGGACAGTTTCTGATTTTAGTATTTTTGTTTGGGTTTGAGTTTAAATTAAAATCTCTTCTAGATTTCATAAAATAACAAAAGAGTTCTGGTGGTCATCCATTGAAGTACAAACCAGTCTTCTCTTGCTAGCCATTAAAAATTGTAAAAAATAATTTCGGTGTTAAGTATGAATATCTCTTTTAATTTTAAAGATATCGTCCTATCACGTAATATTCAAAAAAAAACATTTCTTTCTATCCTACGTTTTTCATGGATTCTTCTTTCTATCTTCCTTTGGCATAACATGAGATATATTTCTTATACTCTACCTATGAATATGTATGTAGTATTTTATCAAACATAATAGCTAATTTAGGTAACGAAAATGTTACAGAAATAAATTATTACACTTAGAGTGTAAAAATAGACGAAGAAATATTAACTATTTTAGTTGAATTAGTTAACGAAGGAAACTTAAAAACATATGATGATAAAATTCAAATAAAAACATGAAATGAGATAATGGTAAAATACAATGATAATGTAGGTGCAAGAATTATTAAAAAAAATGTTGATGATCCGATGAAAACTTGACAGTTGATATACTAAAATTACACAAAGATTGCAAATCAAATTGATTGAGATTGAAATTTTATTTATAAGCACACAGATATTTTGATGAAAATTGGAATGAATTTGTAAAGGTAATATTTGTTTATAAAATTAAGAACTTTAAGGTGACATATATTTTTTATTTTTCTATTAATTTTTTTTTTTAGGCATATCTAAAATATAAACAATGTAAAGGAAAATTTTATTTGATTTATGAGTAATTAAAAATAACCTTTAGAATAAGTATGACAACAAGAAGTAATAATAGACTAGTAAACAACATGCAATTTGAAGACAATATTAGGATTTCTAAAGATGATACTTTACATGATGATGTCCTAATATCTACACAAGTTCAATTGAATTCTAAATCTAATACAGTAAGGAAAAGCTTCCCTTCAATGATAAATGTTGGTGACATTCTAAAAAGAAGGGTAAATGAGAAAAACCATATATAAAATTTCAAGAAATAATCACATTAGCAATTAAAGATATGGTAAAAGCTTTCTAAGTTATATTACAAGAAAGAAAACATTAGTAGGGTTGAGCAACTTTAAGAGTTACATTGCTTGAGTGATATGGAGGAAATAAAGATAGGATGAAATAGAAAGTAAACAGAAGTTATTCAACTTTGACTTGATTTGAGTAATAATGAAGTATTTCAATCAATGAAGTTATTATAGAATGCAAATATATAAGATCAACTTTTTTTGGTTCCAAGCCATGTGCACATGATGTGGTTACAATTTAACATATCTAGTTGAACATATATGTTGTAATAAATGAACTTATATTTGCGTGACCTTATTATATATTGTAGTATGTTGAACTTTTGCGTTTAATGTTTTATGATATGTTGTGGTATGTTTAATATATGTTGAACTTATATATTATATGTTTGAATTTATGTTGTTGAACTTATATGTTGTTGAATGTTTGAATTAATGTTGTGTTGTAATATTTTTTTTCATAGGTTGTAATACTTGTATAATTTGGATGAAAACTAAAACATCTTGTTCATGCACTTTAATTTCAAAAATTCTAATATTTTGATTTGTTAATAATATTATTTTCAGGTAAAATACATTTGTAAATTGTTTTCTTGCAATATGACAATTAAGGAGGAGGAAGAAGCAGAAAAGAGACAAAAATTTCTTTCTTCTATTTGGAGTAACTTTTGTACTATTACAATTGCTTGTAATAATAGTTTCATTGCTACAAATTGAATCTTTAGTAAAAAAAAGTCAAAAATACATTTGTAATTATTAGATCCTTCTTTATCACATTAAACTTCTAATTGTAAGAAAATATATAAAATGAGTTAACACATATTTATGAAATTTTGTAATTGTTAAGAATGGAAAGAGTAACGATAAATAACAAAAATATAATGGTAAAAGAAAAGTTTAGAATTTTTCTTATTACAGTTGGTCAAAATTAAAGGTATGAAGTAACAATAAAGTAGTTTTCTCATTCTACATTATTAGTTAGTACTTGTTTTAATAAAATAATTGATGTAATAATATGTTTGAGTGATATATTGTTAGCAAAACATTCAATTGTCACTATTTCTCAGATTCAAAATGATTGTAATGTTTTTCTATATTTTAAGGTATATTTTTATGATTATAATAGTAGTTATGTCAACAATTGATGCATTTTATTTTATGTAACTTGTTTTGTTTTTAATTGTATTGACACTATTGATGACACACATATAAATGTAACTATTTATGAAGAACAAATGATAGTTTAGAAATAGGAAATGAGAATTATCTCAAAATATTACAACTACATGCAATTTTAATATGAAAAGTACTTATATTCTTAGTAGTTGATTTACTACTTGAATACTACAAGATGTAGTGTTTAGACCAAATGGTCTTCAAGTTCTACCAAGTACAATACTTATATAATATAATTATAATTTTGTAAGGTGTTAATATACGTTTAAACTAATAAAAGTTAGTATGTAGTTAAATTTTACTTAGTAAACATTGGTTATCCAAATCACTTAGAATTTATTTGTTCATTTTGAGTTATTATGTATCACTTAATAAAGTATGATAGTAATAGACTTTCAATGAATGTTATCAAGAATTTTAATTATAGACATTTATAATTGAAAATAGTGATTGAATATATATTTGATATTATAAAACATTGATTTACAATTTTATGAAGTTATATGTCATTCCCATTTAAGACACAAATAAAGATTATTATAACATATTTCTTATTTTACAATTTCATTTGTATAGATACAATTGATTTACTTGTAGATTTATAATATGAATTATTAGAAGTTGACATTGTTAATGAGATATCAGGTCTAAATGAAGGAGATGAAGAAATAAAAAAATATATAAATGACTTAAAAAGAGAAGAAAAAAATGATTGATCAAAGAGTTGAAAATTTTCAAATGAAATTGTAGCTAAATATTATGAAATTTTTTTATAATATTTGTCATGTTGTAATATTTATTTTGTTTAATAAAATTATTCAACTTTCAAATAGTAATAAATTTTTATAACATTATTATCTTTTAAATATTTTTAATAATGATATTATTATTATTTTTTATTCTCTAAAAAAATTTTAAAAAATAAATTTATTTATTTATAACCTATATTCTTTTATTATCTTCTAAATTTTAAATGTACAAACACTTTTAAATTTTCTTAACTTTCTTAAACTTTTTATTTTCCCTGCTTTCTAAAGACATAGACATAGACATAGGCCTAGCTTTTGATGACATCATCGTGAAACTTTTTTGATGTTGCTATTTTTTTATTAATATTTTTATTTTAAAAAGTAATTATATAATTAGTTAATTTATGTTGTAATATATCATATATTAAATTCTCATATTAATCTTAGTTATATTCGTTATTATAATTCATTTTACTTAAAAACGATCAAGGGTTAAATTTTAAGACCTTTAAATTAAGGATTAATACTTATTTAATTTTTTGTCCCTAAAACAACAAACAATAAATGCATCTTAAATTGAATGAGCGTACATTCAATGGGGTGAGGTTTTTTTTCCATGAATAAGGAAAAAAAAAATTAAGAAATCAATAAATAGGAACTCTAACCAACAGTGAATAACCGTATATAAAAATAAAAAATAAAATAGGGAATGTTCTCTTAATACAATTTATCAGCATTCTTTGGTGGAAAAAAAAATGAAGATCTATTATAAAAAAAGGGACCTCTTTTAATTCATGCTTTTTACCGAAAAAAAAGGGACCTACGGCTATTTGCCCGATATAATACGCAAGAACGATTGAAATTTTCAGGTTTAATCATTGCAATTTTTGATAATGATAATTTCTATATCAACTATAATTAAATTTTAATAAAATAAAGATTCCAGGAGGTGGTTCGTTGCATTGTGAAAACTGCAATTGGGAGGGCTATTAATTCCGTGATTCGTTACAAGAAGGTCACAAAATTTCTTGATCTTTCGGCTGGTCTGGTCGGTCGTGCGCAGGGAAATCATGGCTTCCGATTTCAAGACTATTCCCATAATAGGTTAGTCCACTCTCCACCTTCCCTCTTCCTCTTCGTCTGCTCGTATGGATCGGTAATAATGATGCTGCTGTTTCTTCGTGATTTTAAGAACTGTTTTGTTCTCGCTGACTTTAGGTTCGTCAGTAAAAATCCTTGTATCTAATGATGGATTGAGTTCTATTTTTAAACCATACGTGGGTGCCATTGAACGGAATTTGTGCGATGAATCCGTAGATAAATAGTGTGACGTTCCCCGACAATGACGTGAGCGGAATCTCAAAGAAATTGAGAAGAAGAAAAACGACTTGAGCGCGGTTCGTATCCTTGAAACCTGATGGAGGTGCTTAACTTGCGGTACCACAAGCGCACTAGCCAACTTTTCTATTGGTGTGACGAAACAGGAACCAACAATGAAACAGAAGATGTTACACAACCAAGGACACCAATCTGTAAATTTGGAATAATTCTAAGCATATAACCCAATAATACACGTTTAAAATTTTGTAACCTGTTTGTCCTCATCGATGACTAAATAATTCTAGTGAATCGTACTTGTAAAACCGTACCATCATCTTCTGAACTTAAAAGCACATTGAACTTTGTCTCAGATTAGTCAACTTTTCAGCATTGAAAGTGTGAAAGTTGTGGTAATCATGCTTAGCAGACTTATTACAATATTAGGGGCTGCCCACTTCACAATCTTAGCAGACTCAAATACTTATGTAGGTGAACCACCCAGTTGGGGTTGCTCAGTTCATATGTGGCTCTGGCTCAGTTACTTGTATTAGGGGAGTTAGGATTCTTGTGTTGTGAACCTTTAGAGAATCTCTCGAACAATAGAATTTCTTTTTGTTTCATTTCACCATCCTCCATGGATTCAGGAACCTTTCAGTGTTACGAATGTCAATCAACCCAGCAGTAAGGAGTTCCGTTGCATTTAGTATCAAAACCACTAAGTTTGGGACATGTGGGGATAGGTAATAGTGGATAAGGGTGTTCAAAGAAGGAATCATCCATTGTTGAGATATTGCAGAGGCTCAATGCAAACATGAAGGGATGAATGTTGGTGCTTGAAAGTCAGGTGGCTGCCTTAAGTGCTTGAACACGACGTTGCAAATATGACAATTGGTGGTTGCATAAGGGAAAGATGACCACAAATGCTGAGTTTAGGGCTAACAATTGGGTAGGATCTTTCCAAGCTAAAATTGGAATTTCTAGTTTTTGATGAGGGTGATGATTCAGAGAAATGAGGCCATACACTTGAAAAACTACTAGCTTAACATTAAGTTGAGCTAGAGGAATGGGCCACAATTGCCTTTATTAACCTATTGGGGGTGGCATCCCATTGGTTCAAGGCCTTTAGAGGTGAACGAGAGAAGATTGAATGGGGGGAGTTCATTGATGGGCTTATTGGTTGTTTTGGTGAGAGCCCTCTTAGAGATTATAAGGGGAACTCTTCAAGCTCTACTCGTTAAACATCATCTCAGAGTATTTGACCTTTCCATGGGGGTTTTAGGATTGTCCAAAGAATGCTTGGTCTTGTGCTTCATTGGTGGATTGTAGGACGTTTGCTATAATGTTAAATGTTTTTAGCCAGCCCACTGACCATCTAATGGCTGTCTTTGTGAAGTTGTAGAAGTTGCATTGGATGTGAAAGGAGAATCCTTCTACAATCATTGGTTGGGGTCGAGCTTAAGTTAGAAGAAATCTACAAGATGGGGTGGAGGACATGACAATTCTAGTAGCTAGTTTTCAAGATTTTCAAGGGGGCATTCGACAAGATTTACAAGTGGGGAGAAAAGCAAAGGAACTACAAATCTTGCACCTCCATTGAGTAGTAATAGCAAGTGGTTCTAGCAAGTCTTAGGAGTTGAGAGTGGGCTATTGAAAGGCTTGCAAGTGGCCAAATTGTCATGAGAGGAAGAACAAAGGAAACAATAGTTTGGCTTATGCTTTTAATATGATGAAAATTTCCAATTAGGTCATGTATAAAAAAATAAAACATTATGCCTACTCCAAGGAACAAAATTTGAGGATGAAGGGGAGGAGGTGGTAGAACAAAAGCAAAACAACAAAGATAATTACAAATGTCACTTCATGCATGGACAAAGGACAATGATCTTGATACAATCCAATTATAAGGAAAATGTGTAGGAAAAGATATTGCAGTTTTAATTGACTTAGGGAGCACACACACCTTTATAAGTAAAGGAGCTCTTAAGTCATTAAAATTACCAATGAATGCTAGGAAAGGCTTGTGAGTTATGTTGACTTCAGGTGAGTTTGTGAAATGTGACTAGTATTGCCCAAATGCCAAGGTCAATATGGAAGACACTCTCATAAGCCTAGACTTATATGTGGTGCCCTTGGGAGGAAGTGATATCATTGTTGAGGTGCATTGGTTGCAACATAGAGGAGATGTGACGTTGAATTTTAAAGAGATGGTTTACAAATTCAACTACAATGGTAGAGCAATGACATGGAATGGGTAGTCATCTAAAGAGCTTTAAGTTATTAGTGTGTTGACACTTTACATTTGCATTTCACTAAAATCAACTGCCAATAACAAACATTTGAAGGTAAGGCATGATTCATGCCACTATATCTTTGACATTCATCTTGTAGGATGATAACTTGCCAATCACTCATAAGACACTCCCTTGTCGAGTATCCAAAGTCTCAACCGTCAAGCATTGAACATCAATTTATGATAGTGGTTTACTATTTCCTTGTTCAGTGTCACTCCACTAAATGTCTAATACCTAAACCATTGGACATTCAATGTCCACTACCCTTATTAGTTGTTTGTCGTGCACTCAAATCTACTTACCACATGACACACAACTATTGGGCAAGCATTATAGCTTTACAATCTTCTATGTTGCCTTTCAAAGACATCGAGAGTTTTGGTTCTTTAAAAGGTTGTCGTACATACATCCAAGTACTAGCTAGTAAAAAAAATTGATAGATTGTTTTTGGGCATTTTATAAAAGAAAGAAGTTTAAACTCATCTTGAGAAAGGCCCTCAAGAAGATCTTGTAAATTGACCAAATCATTGACGAAACACCAAACAATCAGAAGCACAAATGGGTCTACCATAGGCTTGCCACAAGGAGGCCACTAATCAACAAAACAACATTTTGTAGTATTGTGAGAAATCATTCAACTCCAAAACCAAAAACCCAACATTCCTTGTTGTGTAATTTACCCTAGACATTTTGAATGGAAGGAGAAATCAAAGCAATGCATGGAAAGGTGAATGTTAGAATGACTTCCACAATTAGACAAGCAATTGGCAAGGTTAGGAGACTTGAAAAGATGTGATTTTCCATAGCCATACCAAGAGACACTTTGAATGGAAGGAATGTGTGAAAAGGTGAATGTCAAAACACCCTCCACAATTGGACAAATAGTTGGCCAGGTTAGGAGACCTGAAAAGACATGATCTACGACAACCATAACAAGAGATATTCTAAATGGAAGGAAAGTCTTGGACAACATGTGGGATACATAACACATGAGATACAAAGATTTTAGAATATCTTTCTCCTTGAGGCAAATTGTGAGTGAAATCAAAAGGCTTACCACCACGTTGATAGAGGATGTGGTTTTGCACAATTGTCTAGTGCCCTAGACATCAGATATACAAAGTCCATTTAGTAGACATTCAAATATTGAGAACTGTATCATTCTTCTCACGTTTACTTTCAAATGAATCCTTAGGCATTAGATAGGAAGACTTGAGGTTATTGATGTATTGGACCACCTAACATTATTATAAAAGCATCCCTTAACTTACAAGAAGGGCCTCAACTTCAGCACAACTCTTTGGACTGGTAATCTCTCTTAACTCTCTTGCTTGTTCTCACTCTTCAACCCTCTCGCTTGAACTTGCTCACCTGCACGTCTGCGACCCACCCCTGCACTCAAGTAATGGCATAATGTTAGGGAACTATGATTGAGGAGATTATATGGAACATGGACTTGGAAGGAGTTGGCATAAACCCTTGCCACCCCTTTAACAAAAATGAACATCTTTCTAGAACAATGACATTCCCCTATTCTTTTATCTCTAATTATAAGCAAGACTGGCATTGTGCTTTGGCATCTACATTTTTTAGAGCTTTTGTTGCTCCTTTTGATGACTTTCTTTTCTTATGTTTTTTCTTTCACTTTCCTTAGTTCCTCTTTAGCATGATCATTGTTTCTCTTCTGTGAGAAGTTTTCTTATCACTTGCTGTGCAACTCGTATAGTTGCATGGAAGGCTTCTTTGCTTTTAAAGCATCCAAAACTTCCTTTGTCATGACCCTTGTAGTCAGCTTTCAACATTTTTATCCACTCAGGACAAAACTCTGTTTCTAGTTCTTCTTGCTCTTGTATTATCAACTTTATGAAGTTTTACAACTTTTCCCACTTTGTGACCAGTGTCTACTTCTCCTTGGCAGATCTGGAAAGGTTCAGTTACTTTTTATTATAGCTTTTTGACATTCCTCCTTTGTAGCGGTTCTCCCTTTCTAGTGCCTACATTTACTTTTATCCCTACATAGGTCTTTGCATGCTTGGATTTTTTTGCATCTTTATCAAGAGTTTCTCTTTCATCTGGTTTTGATTTAGCATTAACATCATAGCCTTCATATGAATCTTTATGAGTTTTGGTTAGATAGCTTGGTGGAGATTGTTTCATTTCACTTTCTCAAGCTCTCGCACACTAAGTTTCTTTTTCTTGTCATCGATTGATGTTCTTCTTTTTGACAGCCCCTATAGCTTTCTTGACATCTTTTTCATTGTTTGTTTAGCCCGTATATCAGTCATTTCTACATGTGCATGCATTTTTACACATATTTTCTCCTTCCTTGAGGGTGCACATAACTACTCCCCTCTCTTTATCTTTCTGAGTTTTCTTTCTCCATGCTATGCATACGCTTATTCTTTGTTTTGGTGTTGAAAATCTAAGATGAAGATGAATCCAAAAATACAATTGGGAGGTCAACCTCAGTTGGACGATGTTGGGTGCCTAATACTTTCTCAAAACTTACCTAGAACGTTTACACAAAAATCTCTGTACATTCACTTCTTACCTTATCTTATATATTCCCATTCCTTTAGGCTGAAAGACCTTATCTCTTTCATTCTTCTTTAATTTTTCTGTTTTTTTTTTTCTCTTAAAAACAAGTGGCGATTTCATTCTCCCTTCTTAGTTTTTCAAGCCCCAAATTACTTTATGGTGAAGGATCATTTTTCAATGCTACACAGTGTAGATATGATTCAAGAGAAACCAAATATATGACTTAAATGACACTTGTTTAAGTTGAAAGATCAGAGACAGAAGAACACAACTAAGGCTAGGAAATAGGACACCTTTAAGTTGATGGGTTACTAGATCGACCAATCCTTTAAAAGGATCAATGGATCCTTTGTACTTGCCAATAGTAGATAGAAAATTAAGGGATGTTCAAGTGGAATTCTTCATTCCTCCCTTGCTTTTCTATTAATTTCTCTAGATCTTCACAACAATTGGATAGATTTTGATAGAAGGGATCAAATCAATACTTGATTTCTCTTCTACTATCCTATCTTAAGGTGAATTTCTTTTTCTATCTCTTTTCTTTCATATTAAAGCAGATCTAAGATGTTTATGTTTTGTTTTAAGTTTTTTTTTTTACAATTTTCAATGATATTTTTTATAAATATCAGTGATTTTTATGGGTATTAGTGAATATATTAGAGAATATTAGTGATTTTCGGTGAATGTTAGTTATTTTCAGAGAATATTAGTTATTTTCAGTAAATATTAGTTATTTTTAGTGAATATTAGTTATTTTCAGAGAATATTAGTTATTTTCAGTAAATATTTGAAATTTTCAGCGAATATTAATTATTTTTTGAAAATATTAGTGATTTTCAGTGAATATTAGTTATTTTCAATTAATATATTTAATGAATTGCATTGACTTTATTTGATCAATTATGAAAAAGATAATGTTTTAACTTATGTTGTTGGTTTTACTTGCTATTGTGAAGATATTGAGTAGATTAAATCAAAGTATGAGTGATTATGTGCAGAATCTTGGCAGAAATGAAAATCTTTTTTAACACCATTGATTTGTTATTGACGACAAATGGAGAAAAATCTAATGCAAATGCTGTAGTTAGTAAATTTAGAGGTGATGTGTCTAGATTGAAACAACATTTATTTGGTGGCTGTACTAATGTGATAAAGTCCGTCATGTCCTGTCATTACTATAAATCAGATGAGATAATTAATAAGAGATACAAAGATAAAGAAGAGTCAAAGAAGAAGAGGGATGGATAGTTCAAAAGTATCTTAGAGTAGGAGGTTGAGGAAATTTCATATCATGGCAAAGGAAAACAGAGTGAAAGTTCTCTATGTTTATTCCAGTTGATGATAGTGATGTAAAAATTGGCTACTCAATATGTTGAACAAAGTAGAATGATAATTTTATAGTGAGGTAATGATGTGGTCTAGATAGAAATAGAAGTAGAGAGAACAATTTAGACTCTTACATAATGCTTTAGGATCCAGACTCTTTGGGAAGAGAAGTATATCTGGTGCATGTGCACTACCTACTTCAAAAGGAAAAGACATAGCAGGTATGTTTAGAACATACAGTTAGAGATTCGACCATCTAGAGCTAGCACTTGTAAGAGGAGACAAACATAAATAAAGAACATTGAGGGAGATGTGGACAAATGCTAGAAATCTAAAAGAAAATCAACATAAAATTCATATTTCATGTTAGATATATATGCGTAAATTTAGACAAGATGCATACAATCTAAATTATAAATCTTTAGAAATATGAAATTCAAAGAAAATCAACATAAATACTTATATGCATATTATTTTTCTTTTTTGTTAATAAAAAATTAGATATCTGTAAAAATAGCAAAAAATACTTCAAGTAGCTTTATTTATAAATTATAAATAAATAAATAGAAAGGTATTAAACATGTATGAATTTATGGTCAACATAAATATAACTATATAAGAAATGCATTTATGCATTTTTTAAATATGATTAACTTTCAACCAATTTTATAATTTCTCTACTTTTCTTTTTTCCCATTTTTAGATGTGAGCCCTCTTTTATCGAAGTGTGACAATTCAGAGGTGGCTGAAGATAAAGATGTGTTGGAAGTTGTTAGAATGTTACATCAGGCATGCGGAGAGGCTGGGTTCTTTTACGTGGTAAACTAAATACATGCTCATATATATTTATATATTTACATATCTAGTTCAACATATAGATTGACTACTAAGTACAAGCAGAAATGTAACATCATTATGCTCTCATGAATTTTAACGCTTGCTAATTTAATTAATAAAGAATCATTAATTTTTGTAGTATTTGAATTCTTGAATAAGCAGTTTATTTAATCATTTTTTTCTTTGGAATTGTTTTCTTTTTTTGATAATTACAGGATGATTCTTGTTTGAATTATGAATCGGTTGATTCAAATTGTGATATTGCTTGATTGGACATAATCTTGATTATGCATATAGGACAAGGTGTATGAAATTCTGTTCAAATTGTGACCACTCAAGATGGTGTTATCATTTTATATGAATGCCCAAAGGACAAAAGACAATTTAAAAAAAAAAGCGTAATTGATGGTGCAATTTGATTACTGGAAAAGTTCGATTATCCAAATTATGTGATAATCTTCTAGATTGCTGCCACAATCTATTATGTTAAAAGCGTTTATTTCAAATTATGACCATTTTACAATTGCATAACCAAAAGTCCTAAAGTCCTAGAAATGCATTAGTTAAGAAAGAAGAATCAATTAGTGTTAAAGAAACTAAAAGTAGAAGTAAACTTAAAACTACTTAGTTATAACTTGTAAGAAAAGATTTAAATTTATGTAATTTAACTGAAGATATGACAATAGATAAAAATACTTAGAAAAAAATAATTCATGTGACTAACCCTATGCAGTGAGATTATGGTTGTGATTGTTGTTATTATTATTGTATAACCAAAATTCCTATAAATTGAACAAAATAGGACCTTAATAAGCATTATCTAGAAGGATGGTTAAATATAAAAACAAAACAGTAATAGAAGGACATAAACAACAAAAAAGGGCACAACATGATAAAGAAATAAAAGGCTTTCTCTGATCCTCAGACCTCATAGGTCTCCATCAACATTGGACACTTTCCCTAAAATTCACCTAATATGGTATCACCAGAAAGTTTATAAACCAGCAGAAAATCAGTGACAACTGATGCTGCTCCATCGACTTTCTCCATCCTATTAGGAAGAAATCTGAAAGAACTAGAGAGCTTAATCTCCAAATAAATATCTGGAATAACTGAATAAGTCAATCCTTGATGCCCAATTCCGGTGGACAAACCAAGAACAAATGGGGTCGGGTCTGGGTTTTCAATCTGAAGTCACCAGTAATAAATGGATGCAATTGGATACTACCCGGTTGGTAAATGCAATTGAGTCCAGGTTTTTGATCTGAACCCACTAAGACCTCCGAGTTGTAATTGATAAGGCAGGTGCCTAGGTGCTGCCTAGACACCTAGGAGTTTTCTGGGCAACTTTTGGACAAAGTAAACATTGATAAACATTAAGATTAACTAAATTTTATTTTTAGACATTCATGATGGTAAAAGTACCACATAAAAAATAATAACTAATATGTTGAAGTATGAAATGTTTTAAATAAAATACATAACCAATGTAAAAAAAAGATAAAAATAACAATACTAAATTGATCCATAGTTCAAAGTATTCAATAAATTTAAGAAAACTTCATATTGTTTTAAGTTATTTACATCAAAACACAAAAATCCTAGGATCTTTGTAGATCTAAATTGTATCTATGTTGGATATGAAGCATGTTTGTGGTGCCCCAGTTGAGGTGTGTGTGGGGTTGAAATCCTTGCTCCAAAAATGGGGCTGTAATTGAAAAAGGCTAGCAAAAATATATGTTGCCTAATGTGGGAGAGTAAAAGAAAAGAGAAAAAAGACAGGTACAATGGAAAAGGGAGAAATAAGAGAATAGGCAATTCTGATCATTGCTACAGCATATTACACATTCATGTCAAAATGTCACTAAACATGGCCAGAAATAGTATAAAAACCCACATGTTGTGCAAGGAACAGTGTTGAGAAGATCGATGCTCATAATGTCCAAGGACCTGCAAATCTATGGTGGTAGGGAATCAAGTGACAATCGCTACTTTGAAGAGGTAGTGGCTCTCTATTTCATAGGGTTTACACACCAAGATACAGAACTTGAAAATCTTGTCTCATTACATTAGTCTTGCCTAGATACATGAATTAATCTAGGTAGCTCTAACCAATTGAACTGAAAATGGGAAATGAACCGACTATTACATTTCCCTCCATAAACTCAACCTTGTTCTTAAGGTTTGGAAATTGTGTTAGCAGTTTGTGGTAATTCTTCCAGGTGGCTGAGGTGACATCTTTGCCCTTCCATTGCATTAGCACCTATGTAACTATTATGTTTCCCTACTTATCCATGTGTCACTTTAGGATTTTGTATGACTCCTTGTTGATGATCGTGTGGGTAATTGGTGACTTTGTTATAATCGACTTTGTATGTCTTGCATCAACCCTTACTTGGTGAAATCCTACTAAGTGTAAAATCACTTTTAAACCTAGGAGTTCCATCTTAAATTGAGGTGCTCATACTAAAATTCATGTGTCTTTCACCACAATGTAATGAGATTTTCAGTCATTAAAGTCCAAAATAAAACTTGAAATTCAAAACATTTAAGCCCAATTACAATAAAACAAATTACAAAATTATTGTATATATAATGTGGAAGTTAGAATTTCAAAATATGGTAAGTCAATTTGTTAGGATTTTTATAGTATTAGTATGTCATTTTTAAGTCGGTATGTTATTTGAATTTTGGTTAGATGTATTCTAAATTATAATATACATGAAAATGTTAGATATTCCATTTTGAACCTTCCATTCTTTGATTAATTTGTCATTTTTCAAACACTTGCATAGCTGTCATCCAATTAGTATATAAAAGGCAAGTTCAAATTATTCGATTTTAGATTTTGTTTGAACATTCTTCTAGAAAATGGTATTTTGGTATACCGATGACTCTATTGGTATGTTATTTGTTCAAATTATACCGATGACTCTATTGGTATGTTATTTGTTCATCTTTGATCATTTCAAGAACAAATAATATATCGTTCTTCTATTTACTAGAAACTTATAATATCTATATCTAAGAAATAGTATGTCAGTGACAACAATTGGTATATTGTTTGTTTATCTTAGTTTGCAGATGATCAAATGGTGTATCATTATTTGGTAATTGTGTATTATTTTTCTATACAGAGACTTTAGCTGATTATTGTATATCACAAAATGATATACTGTTTGACTAAATGGTATACTGAAAATTGGTTTAATAACTTTGTTAAATTACTGTTCATTTATAAATGATATACCATTTATAGGAATAGTGTGTTGATTTTTTGTTTCAGTAACTTAGACAAATTTCTATTCAACCAATAATGGTATGTCAATTTACCAACTTATAATTCATTTTTAATGATAGTGCATAATATATTTTAAGTCTTTATTTATATAAAATTTCTATTTAAATATATATATCATTAAGTTTTGTTTCATCAAAATCTCATGAGAAAGATTTTTCTAACAAACTTTGAAATCACCACTTCGACTAGACCAATTTTTCTTCATAGCTATGAGACATGAAATACGAAATAAACTTTGAACTCTGGTGGCAATTTGAGGTGGTAGGCTACCTTCCTTATATGAACTTTCACTTGAAATGGGTTGTGAAAGTGAGCAATTAGCTTCTAGGATGACTTGAAAATGACACTATTTTGGCAATATGGTTGTAGCTTCAAGAAAACTCAATCTCTTGCATTCAATTTCTCATCACAATGGTGCCTCTCTTGAATTCCAGCTTCGTGGAGATTTTCCTGTAGCCTTTTGAATAGTTCTTCATGATCCCTTAATTCCTTGTCAACTACTGTGACCATTGTAGTATTAGGCACATATGACAATTGGGTTGGTGGCCAAACCCTATATAAAGCCTTGTAAAGGGAAAAACTTGTTGAACTTTGTTCTCTAGTGTTGTATCAATGCTTAGCCTATAGTAGGCATGACACTAATCCTTGGAGTGTTGAAATTTAAAGAACCTAAGATAAGTGTAACATCATCTGTACAAAGTGTAGCCTCTACCACAACAACCCTCTTCTACAAGTGGGTGTAAGAAAAGAAGAAGAAATAGAGTATTTACCTAATCTAATTCAAGGATAAATTAAAAAAGAACTTATATGTTAATATAAGTGTAACTTTAAGTGTTGAGATAAGGCTAAGGTTTGCAAACTAAAAATTTAGATAAGTACTTTGAGTATGTATAGAAAAGGTGTTTGATACTCTTCACACTTAAATTACTTGACCCTCTTAGTTATCTTTATTGATTAGTTGCCATAGGCATCTAAGTTGAGTGATTTGTATAAACTAAGGTTTGAGTATGTAGTGTAAGTTTATGTGTTAAATAAGAGAAAAGATGAGAAAAGTGAATCTCAATGGTCTATATGAGATGAATTTAGATGAAAATAAAAATAAGTTGTGTATAAAATTTTCATTCAAGTGTGGTTATGAATGGAATCTAAGTGTTCAAACCATGCTGTGTGAGTGACTAATTAGTTTAACAAATAAACAAGAAAACATGCATATAAGATGCAAGATGTATGCAATGCAAGATGCAAAGGGGGGTGTCAAAAAATTAATTAAAATGTGTTAAATTATGTTTTAACTTGTGGAAATTCCCAAGTGATATAAGAAATTGTTTGGTGTGTTTTAGGTGTTTATGGTTTACACTTAGTTGATGCAATCTTAAATGAGAAAGAGATGAGGAATAAACATGCAAGAAGAGAAGAGAGGTGGAGTGCATGATTCTACCTTATGTGTTTTTTAAGGTCAAATGGGATGCAACCCTAGCTCAAGGACAAGACAAGAGGAGGAATTTTTACAAAGTCCTTATACAACAAAAGAGTATATATGAGAAGTTTTGATGAATGTAAATGAGAAGGGGAGAAAGATAAGAGAAGTCTACATGCAACAAGATCATGTCCATAGAAGGTGAGACATGATTGACTAAACATGTTATTAGCATATTATGATTCATGACCCAAGAACAACAAGGAAAACCTAGAAACATGAATTCTATATGCTATACCTAATAAAGGAAGTCTATATGCAACAAAATGATGTACACAAAATGTGAGACATGATTAACTAAACATGTTATTAGCATATTATGATTCATGACCTAAGAACAACAAGGAAAACCTAGAAACATGAATTCTATATGTTATACTTAATCATGAATGTTACATGAGATGCAAGGAAGTAGAAAGAAGCAAACAAGGGCATGAAAATAGACATTTATGCATAAGAGAGCAAGCAAACGAAGTGTGTTAGGGAGTATATGTAAGCATGAAGTTGAAAGAATTTTTGTATTTTGATAATGCAAAAGCTTATATAAGGATGATGATGTATCTTACAGATTTAAAGGTGGTAAAATTAAAGCAGTAAAAGACAAATCATGTGTAACAAAATTGAAATAGTAAAAGGTAGATTATGTGTAGCAAAATTCTTTGGATGCATAGTTAAATAGATGAAGAGTTAAACATTAACTGTTTGGAAATTTTGAAGAAGGATAGAAAGTTAGAACTTTAACAAATTTGGAAATATCGCCTAGACAGATACATGAAGGTTAAGTTTTCAAAGAACCAAAGAGTATTCAGATACTTAAGATGTTAAGTGTCTGTTGGTCTAGAAAGTTAAGTTTGAAAATACTATTACAGAGTAATGGAAAATTAAAGAGTGTTATGCGAAGAGAAGTGCGGAAAGGGAGAAGCTTGGACTTGTGGAGAAGAAAGAAGAAGGCAAAGGAGAAAACGTGTGAAGTAAATGCAAAAACACCAAGGTTTAACGTGGTTCCCCAATTGGGTACGTCTACGGATGGAGCTCAACTGATTGATTCTCTCTAGGTGATCACAAAAGGGATACAATATTCATCATTATTCAAAAGCACACGTTAAGGGTCTATTTATAACATTTGTGTACCTCAAGTGGCCAAGGACAAAACTACCCTTATATGTAACAAACTAATTCAAGACACATAAGAATAATCTCCACATTGCCTTGAATTTACAAACTCCACCTAGAACCAAATAAATTTCCATCTTCAAAAGACCCAAAGGGTCAACTATAAGCAAACACATTAAGTAAGTTTCAACTATAAGCAAACACATTAAGTAAGTCTAAGCAATGCTTAAACTTGCTTTTAAGAACGTCTTTTGTAAACATATCGGCTGGATTGTCATGTGTGTTGATTTTCACGCGATCTTCTATTCTAAGAAAGTGATAACGAACATCAATGTGCTTTGTCTTGTCATGAAACACATTATCTGTTAAGCTGATGACACTGAGACTGTCACAGAAAATTTCTACTTTATCATATCACAGACCAAAGTCTCCAAGTAACCTTTTTAGTCAAATACCTTCTTTTACAGCTTTTGTCATCACCATATACTCAGCCTTTATGGTGGATAAAGATACAGTAGGCTGTAGAGTAGATTTCCAACTAATAATGGAATCTACCAATGTGAAGACATATCCTGTTAAGGATCTACATTGATTAACATCACCTGCAAAATCTGAATCAGAATATCTAGCCATACCACAGTTATATTTAACACTATAAATCAGTCCTACATCAGACGTGCCCTTCAAGTATCTAAAGATCCTTTTCACGGCCTGCCAATGACTCTTCTCTAGATTTGACATAAACCTGCTTACAACACTAAAAAGGTAAGCAAGATCAGGACGAGTACAAACCATAACATACATAAGACTGCCAACTGCCTGTAAATATGAAACTTTCTTTATGTACTCCTTTTTAGATTACGTTTGAGGTGCCATAGCAACTGATAATCGCAGGTTCCTATCATAGGGCGTTCTGATGGCCTTGCTTGAAGCCATGTCAAACCTACTCAAAATCTTCAAAACATAACTGTGCTGATGAAGAAATAATCTTTCAATATTCTTGTCACGATAAATCTCCATCCCAAAGATTTTACCTGCTGATCCTAAATCCTTCATTGCAAATTCAGATTTCAATGTGTCTTTCAAAACTTGTATTTCATTGACATCTTTGGCTGCAATCAAAATGTTATCCACATACAAGAGCAAGTAAACAAATTTTTCTTTAATTTGTTTAATATAGACACATGAATCAAAACTACTTCTTACAAAACCAACATCAGTGATAAAAGAATCAAATCTTTTATACCACTGCTTGGAAGACTGTTTCAGCTTATACAAAGATTTCTGCAGCTTATAAACGAGGTCTGATCTACCTCTTTTTGTAAAACCTGTTGGCTGTTCCATCCAGATGTCCTCATCTAAATCACCATGCAAGAAAGTTGTTTTCACATCTAACTGTTCAAGTTTTAAATCCTTTACTGCAATAATTGCCAAAAGGACTCGAATGAAGGTGTGTCTAACTACTGGAGCAAAGACTTCATTGAAGTCCACACCCTCCTTCTGTGAAAACTCTTTTGCTACTAATTTTGCCTTATATTGTATTCCAAGGTTGCCCTGTGTTCTTGATTTCCTTTTGAACACACATTTGCAACCAACAACATTCCTGTCCTTGGGACATTTTACCAACTCCCAAGTTCTATTCTTATGCAAAGATTGTAGTTCTTCTTGCATAGCTCCCAACTAATGTACGACTTTTGGTCTACTAATGGCAGCATCAAAACTAGGTGGGTCAGCATCCTTCACCTCACCAGCTACCCGTAAGGCAAAAGCGACCATATTATTGTAGCCATACCTCTGTGGAGGGTGAACATCCCTCCTAGGACGATCTTTGGCAACACACTTTGGACGTGTGTCCTCAACAAATTCATCTCCTCGTTCATCTTCTAAAATCAAACGTTGATCTGTATCAACAGGAACAGACTGATCAGATATCAATGATTGATTCAAATCAAGCTCCACCTGCTCAGGAGTACTAGGTGGATCCAAAACTGTTGGCTTTTCTTTCTTGTGCATCAAAGAAACCTCATCAAAGGTAACATCCCTGCTATGAATGACCTTTCTTGTTTCTTTATCATATATTCTATATCCTTTTACTCCCATTTCATATCCCACAAAGATGCATTCCTTGGCACGTGGCTCCAATTTACCATGATTCACATGGTAATACGCAGAACATACAAATACTTTTAATTTGGAATAGTTAACTGCTTTATCCATCTATACTTCATAAGGGATTTTGTCGCCAATTGCATTAGATGGTGACCTATTCACCAAATAGGAGGTTGTGTTAACAACTTCAGCTCAAAAATATTTTTCTAACTCAGCATGAGATAGTATACACCTAGCTTTCTCCAACAACGTCCTATTAAGACGTTCTGCAACTCTATTCTATTGTGGAGTTCCTTTGACAGTATAATGTCTAGTTATGCCTGCATCTCTACAAAAAATGTCAAATTCATTTGAGCAAAATTCTAATCCATTATCTGTTCTCAAGTATTTTACTTTCCTCCCTACTTAGTTTTCAATAATAGTCTTCCACTGTTTAAAGTTTTTGAAGGCCTCACTCTTATGTTTCATAATGAAAACCTAAGTCATATGACTAAAGTCATCAACAATGGAGAGAAAATATTTAGAACCTGTTAAAGAGGGTTGTTGAGATGATCCCCAACAATCTGCATAGACATAATTCAACTTTTCCTTGGTAGAATGCTCTGCTCTTCCAAAGGAAACATGTTTCTGTTTCCCATAGATACAATGCCTGCATAAATCAATATCTGTAAAGATATGACCATCTAACCTGTCAAGTGTGCTGAACTTTTGCATTCCTTTTAGATCCAAATGTCCTAACCTGAAATGTCAAATAGCTGACATAGACTGTTAATCACTTATTGTCGCAGCTGTTGATCCAATAATAGGTTTGCCCTAAAGAATGTATAAAGGTCCATCCTTGATTTCCTTCATTATTACTTGGGAATCTTTCAAAACGTGAAGTTTACCTCCACCTGAAAAATTGAAACCTTTCTGATCAAGAGTCATTAGTGAAATAAGACTCTTGCCCAACCTTGACACATGCTAAACATCCTCCAAGACATTGACCGTCCCATCATGCATCCTGAATCTGACAGATCCAACACCTGTTCTGTCACAGACATCATTATCTGCTAAAGTAACCTGTCCACCATCTACCTCTTCATATGTATAGAAATATTCTCTGTTAGGAGTCATATGATGTGATGCACTAGAATCCATAATCCAACTCTGATCGGAGTAAACACTACAACATACAGTAAGAGAGAAATCACAGTCAAACCCTGAGTCTCCATTTTCAGCGACTGTTGCATTTCCCTTAGTTTTCAATTTAAGGCAGTTTACCTTTCAATGTCCATTTTCCTTGCAATAATTGCAAGTGTCCTTGGAAATTCTACCTTTGAACTTACTTCTACCTCTACACTTGTTGTCTCTTCTACTCTGCCGTCCTCTAGACTCTAAATGATGCACTGTCAAACCTGATCCGCCAGTATCATTGCTACCATGTGTAGCCAAATGTCTTAATTCTTGAGAATGAAGACTCGATCTTACCTCCTCTAAGGTAATAGAATCTTTGCCAACCACAAAAGATTGCACAAAATTCTCAAAGGAGAGAGGGAGAGATACCAATAAGATGAGAGTAACATCCTCATCTTTCACAGTAACACCAATGTTCTTCAGCTCCATGAAAATGGTGTTGAGCTGATCCAAATGTTGCTTCAATGATGTACCTTCTTTCATTCTAAGAGAGAACAACCTTTGCTTCAACAACAACTTATTCGTGAGAGACTTAGTTATATACAGAGATTCTAACTTATTCTAAAGACCCAAAGTTGTATTTTCATCTGCTACCTCAATGATTATCTCATCTGATAAACATAGCAGAATAGTCGAATGTGCATTCTCCTCTTGTTGTTCAAATTTGGCAGACTTCTTATCTAGGGTTGTCTCCACATTTAAGGGAGCCTAAATACCCTACTATTTCAAAAGTGCTTTCATCTTAATTTACCACAAACTAAAGTTCTTGCCGTTGAACTTCTCAACTTTCAAGGCTGAAGATGTCATGCCAGTAGAACAACACAAACACAGCAAGTAAATACCAAAGAATTCGGATAACAAATAAGCACAAAATTTGCTATCCTAAAGTTGCAGATCTTTCATTCAAAATATCCCAACTAACAAAATGCAGCTACCAAATTCAAAAGATCACTTGCAAAGAATCCCAAACAAACAAAGATAAGTCAAGATCACACGTATTGTCTCAAGAAACAAAAAGAATTCCCAAAGAACTTCAAAGAATTCCAAAGAACTGCTAAAGAATTCCAAAGAACTGGCTGCACTTGGTCTACTTTAAAATGTCGAAAAAGAATTTCACAGAATCACAACAATAAACTTCAAAAGTTATGATAAGAATTTTTACTACTCGTTTCACCAATGCGGAAATGACAGATGACCAAGTGCATGTTGTCAGATTCAAGATCACAGATGTCGAACAAGAATTCCAATCACGGATGCTTGTTGCAAACACAAGTCGCGAGCAAAGATCGCGTGAGCAAACCGTCAGCGCTAGCGTCGAATGAAGAATGCAAGTGATGATACGTGAACACTGGCGTCGAGTGGAATGCGAGCGATCATGCACGGGTGCTGGTGTAGGCAACGATGCGGACGGTTATGTTGAAAAAGAAAGCATTTTGTAAGTTATGAAAGATTTAGTAGAAATTCAAACTATACTTGAAGGTGGGCTAGTTGTTAAGGATGAACTATCTAAAAAATGTATTTGTGTGATTTTTATTTCCTACTATGTATGTTTTAATTTATTTCGTTATGGTGATTGAATTAATTATCTTATTTATTAGACTCAACTTGATTTAAAATTATAAAATCCAATAATCACCATTCACCTCTCCTCTTCTAGTGAAACCATACGATCTTAACATTTGATATCAAAGTGGGTTAATCTTTTCAAAGATTTAATCATCTAAGATTTATGACTTTTCACTTTATAGAGGGTCAGGACACCTCTCTTATTTGTTGGTATTAATTATAATTACTGGAAAAATAAAATTTAGAGGAGCATCACTTTTAACCAATTATGAGGATGATTAGACTAAGAAAGATGAAGAACTCATATAGATGGATTTTCAAAGTTTAAATTCTACTGTGCTTTGACTATTAAATAATTTAACAAAATAACTACATGCAAAACAACTCATGTGGCTTAAAAATCTCATAAAGTTACTTATGAAAGTACTAGTTAAGTTAGAAATACTAAAATTAGTTTTTGTTAAGAAAATATGAACTGTTTAAAATAAATGAGAATAAATTTATTATTAATATAATTTTTAGGGCTTGTTTGTGCATGTTTTCTATTGAAAAATGCTTGAAATGATGAAAAATGTTAGGGAATTCTAAGGTGTTTGTGCAATTATAGGAAATACATTATTTAATAATTTTTAAAATATTAAATAATAAATTAACAAAAATTATTACCAACTTGAAAAATAACATTTTAAATAATATAGTATATATTAACAATTTACTAAATACCTACATGACATGTAAAATAACTTATATACAATATGTACATGTGAAATAACTTATCATCACAAGTAATTTTTAACAAAAATATTACATACTAGATATTATTTTTTTTCTACATAGAATACATAATTTATTCACACTTTACATCAATTATATTTTTTCTTTGTTTTACACTCAAATTACTTGTACAATGTATACTTTCTTTTTCAACATTACTAATAGGTTTCTCAAGTAGATCATCAATATTTACTTTAACTAATTCATCTATGAGATCTTTAAGTAAATCTTCTTGATTTGTTCTTTTAATGAAATTATGGAGAAGAAAACATACTAAAATAATTTTTATTTGTGTTTCAAACGGATATAATATGTATCCATGTAAAATGACAAAATAATGTTTAATCACTCTAAATATATGTTTTATTACATTTTTCAATTGTGAATGTATATAATTAAAATTCTCCATTGAATTATTAGGAACTCGATTCTTATCATATTTTGATAAATGATATTGAACACCTTAAAATGGAGAAATAAATTCTAGGCAATTTAGGAAACCTGTATCTACCAAATAATACTTGCATAGTATATACAACATTTAGTACTTTATAGAATTCAATATTAAATTGTAAAAATCATGTAAAGTAAAGTAATGTCATATTAGACAAGACTTTAAGTCCATGTGGTTGAGAAGTAACATCTTGTAATATTCTAACATTTATAATTGATTCTTCCTATCTTGTAATAACGTATGTAGTTTTCATATCAAAATTATAAGCTGTTAAGACATTTTACGTTAATTCTGCTTTTCTATTCTTGTATCTAGTATTTTTTTTGTCTATAAATTATAACGTTGACATGTGATGGATAACATCAATTTAATCTTAAATAAAAAAAATATTAGAATGTGAATAATACAATGTCAATTTTATAAAAAAATACTATTAATGAAATAGAAGAGACAACATAATATAATAAACATATTACCTTAAAATATGAGAAGACATTTAGATCATTTCAAATTTTACTTGGTGTTGTCAACAAATGCTTGACTATAAGTATATAATGTAATTTGATTATGATATTTACAATCTCATTGAAGTATATGCTAATTTTCCAAGTAGATCGATGAAAATGCTTACTTGTAACCTTATATCGTTGATTCTGACCAACTATAACAAGAAAAATTATCAATTTCTCTTCAAGACTTATACTTTGACTATCTTTTATTACCCTCTCTCTTTTAAGTTATAAAATTACATGAAAATATGTTGACTTATATGATATATTTTTTGATAATTATATGATTAATGAGGTATTGATGTATCTAACAATTTCTTAATATAAATTTGTCATTCTTTGCTATATATTCATTTAGTTGCTTGAGGAATAACATCTATAATGGAATGTACAATTGTTCCACATGTTTGTACAATTAACTGTAAAAGTCTACATCATTGCCTTTCTAATTGTCGTTGTAAATATTCTTTGTTATTCTCTATATAGATAACAAATACTTGTACAACTAAAGGACAAACATTCAATATAATAACATTTTTAAACATTTCAATAATTTGCAGTTAAATATACCAACCATTTCAACAATTAACATAAATATACAAACAATTTGGAGAATTTAACATGAATATTTGAAATTCATATAAAAAACCAAATGGCATGTTAATTATACATGTTAACCATGAAACATTCAATAATAGAAATAGCATGAGTTCAATACTATTTCATTACTATTTAGAGTTAAAAAAATTACCCTTTTTATTGAATTCTCTAGCAAATCAATTCCCAATAGTTTCTCTTTCTTTGTAAGACCATCTAATTTAAGGAGTTGGGGAACACATTTTTCTATTTCTCTTCTTACTTCTGATTTTTGATATATCTCATTATCCTATTTCACAAACTTTTGCACAATGTTACTTATTTCATTCGTTAACCTAACAATGGATTGAAAAGATTTAGTATATGGTTGGACTTTTTTTATTGACATTCTAATTATATTCTTTGTAGTAAAAAGGCTAGGGCTATCTTCACCCTCTTGAAATGTTGGAAGAACTTGAGTACTGAAAATAGAAAAGGTGTCCACAGGTTCTAGGGTTTCAAATCCTGTATGCCTTGTACATTTCAGGAAACTTGACTATTAACTCAAGTAGTCATATTTCTATCAAACACTGTATATAGATGATCATATATTGTACATAGTTTTCTTATGCATAATTTACATTTTAGATGTTATAAGAAATAAATATAGATAAATTATTATTATTTGGAAGTTCACTTGCAAATGAATAATACAAAATAAAATAAAATATTTCACTTATATAAATTCATTTCATATTTCTTTTAGAATGTTAATATGGCCACAAATATAGTATCACCCTCGTTTATTTTACTTTGAAATTTTAATATAATTTTTATACATTGTCTTTCAAGTTTTCATTCTACATTTAAAATATTTTTTCTTGACATTTGTCTTAATCTTATTATTATACTCTACAATTACTTATTCTATGTATCCAGTCTGATCTTCTTATCCTGTTACTTTGTATTTTCTTCTCTAGTTTTTATTGCTAAAATATTTAAAATGATTTCATTCTGTTTGATGCTCTAGTTTATGTATTTCTTTCTTTTAGAAATCATATTCTTGTAATATATGTTTAACACTCCTAGAAATGATCAATGTAGAAATTTTTAAACATCAATACACAAATTTTAACAACATATTGAATGAGCATTATCAAATTCAAACAATGATCACATTCAAAATTACAAAATGAGAGGTAGATTGATTCTCATTAAAATAATAAGCATCATCTGGAGATGTAAATATTTATAAAAAATAAGAACAAATATACATAAAAATATCAAGCTACAATAAAACCCTTCTTGATTCCCTATAGTTAAAAAACTGAAGTTTCCATTAGTGATATTACCATCAGACTTTGTATTAGTTTTCCATTAGTGAGATTTTGTTTGTTATAATCATGAATTTATTGAAAGAAGTAATATAATTATTATTGTAAAAAATCACTGATGTACAAATTTGAGATGAAACTTTAATCTAATGCCTTAGGTTGCAACATTATATCAAGCTTAATAAACTAATGTATGATTAAACGTGAACATATCTAAGGACCCTCAAATGTATGAACTTACAAATACATGCTCGTTTAAATGTAAAATTAACCTTCATGACTACTGGCATTTAATATCCAAAGTTCAAACACATCATCATAAATGGCAAGAATAAGATAATGTCATTAATGGTTACCGTCTTGTAAAACTTCAACTAACTAGATAAAAGCACATAAGATCAAGTTCCCAATTACTCATTTGATGAAAGAAGAAACTGCATTTTTTGATATAAGAAATTGCACTTTATTCAACCATAACATCATTTAAACCTTATCTTATACTTTTCACAGAAAAAACAATTTAAGCCTGTGATGAAGTATAGCAGAAAAATCATTTTCGAATGCATGAAGAAAATCCAATATCCTATGGAATAACCATTTTATATGATTATTGAGGTTTCATTGCCCCTATCTAACAAACTTTTTTCCCATGAAAGAATCCCAACCAGCAACCTCCCACCTCTCAGTCATACAATCATCTTCCCAGAAATTGAAGACACATGACAAAATTCAGAAATATAAACTTCCAGTCCCTATAGTTTCCATTAGTGTATTCTATTAGTGATAAAATATTATCAATTCCATCTTCTGTTTTTATGTAGTCTCTTACAAGCCATACAATTACATTGGAATGGGATTCAGTTTCAATAGGAAAATCGATGCTTTACTACCAATCAAAAGTTTAAAGGGATCAATTCAAGGATATAACCTAATAAAAATAAACTAGGAATTTAATCAAGAGATGTGGTGATGAGATTTACCTAGGACGATGCAAGGGTGACTATTTAAGGGTGACACCTCGAGTGACGGGTGACTAACAATAGGGTGATGTGTGGATGATTTGGATGACTATTTGCAAGGGCGATGGATGGACGGCAATGGGGTATATGCAAGTTGAGGTTCGAGTGGACAAGTTGGGAAGAAGAGCCAGGATTTTCCAATGTTTTCTCGAGCTTTTAAAGAGGGGTGGGGGGAAGGGGTTTGGTATTTATATTCATTTTCCCTTATTTCCCTTGTGCACAAATGGGGGGTAATTATGGGAAATGTTTTTCTCATATTTCTTTTTCCATGATTTCCTATGATTATTCATGTACACAAACCTCCCTTAGATTCACTGAAATTATTAATGACTTAAGAAAGTTTGGAAAAGAATTTTTTGTCCATGAATAGGTATAGAAGATTCTTAGAAGCTTGATTGTTGAATGAAAACAAAAGTCAACTTTCATTTAACATTACAAAGGCTTCAACATATATTTAGTGGAAGATCTGTTAGGTAATCTTTTTGTTCATTAAATACAAATAAGAGATTGAAAGGAAGAGGAAAGAGTAACTTAAAAGAGAAATAAAAGAAGAAAGAAATTGTTTTTCCTTCAACTAAGGAGCTTCAAAGTTTAGATAAAGATGAAATATTACTGTCTAGAAGTTTTATAAAAATATTAAAGTGAAGTAGTAAAGTCAGCACCTCTAGAAGTAAGGTCTCAACTTGTTATAAATGCAAAAGTAAGGATATATTCAATTTTTGTCTACTGGAATTAGAAGATGACCAACAAGAGAAAAAGAAAAAGAAGAACAAAAAAAAGATGACATTGAAGATTACTTGGGATGATTACAGTTCATCGAGTAATTCATTTGATTTTGATAAAGATCTGTCAGCAAATGTGTGTTTTACAACATAAGAGGTTCGATCTACTTCTCTTTATTGTTTAGATGTAGATAATAGTGATATAGATGTATATACTTTTTTTTTTATTGTAGATAGTTTATATGTAAAATGTAAAAATTATAAAAAAGAAATTAAAAGTTAGAGCTGTTTGCTTAGAAGGTGTATATATGGAGTTAGAAAAAGTTTTAGTTGAAAATAGACAATTAAAAACAAAGATGGATAATTATAACTGCAATAATTTTGAATTGAAAGAAGAAAATAAAAATTTAAAAATTGAAGTTGCTAATCTTGAAAATATTTTGTTTAAATTTATAAATTGTGAGAAATGATTGAATAAAATTATTGCATTTTAGATATTTAGATCAAATAAATTTAACCTAGTTTATGTTATTCCATAGGAAATTTCATATTATGGTGGAGTTATCTAAACTTATAGAGATAACACTATTATTTTTACCATCAAAGAAAGACTTGAATCACTATAGTTGCTAAAGGACAAGAAGTTTAATGTTTTAAGGATTAACACTTCTAGACCTAAGAAGAAAAAGAAAAAGAGTAACAAAATTTAAAATGAATTATAGATGGTAGATGCTCCAAGTATATGATTAGAAGAAGAGTTTTTTAAATTTTGTAAAAAGACTAAATTTAAGTAGTGTTAAATTTGGAAATAATAATAAATGTAAAATAACTAAAATATGAAATATTGTTTTTGAAGATTCTTTAATCGAAAATATTTTGTTTGTAGATGGTTTAAAATAAAATTTGCTAAGTGTAGAATAATTTTGTGATAAAATTTATTTCAACTGAAATAACTATTTTATTTTTGATGAAAAAACTCATGAAATTAAATTTATTGGTATTAGAGATAATTTCATTTGTCTTAACTTTTTTAAGCGACTGTTCTTTAAATGATGCATACTTAATGACCTTCAATGAAAATGATTGATTGTGACAAAAGATTGAGACATGTTAATATGTAAACTTTCAGAAAAGATTGATTCTTTTTCTTGAAGCTTGTAATATTGGAAATCAATCTGTCCCTGCTTGTCATTGATTCCTAATGTTTATGATCTCCATGTCTAAATTTATGATGATGTTTCTACTTCTAAAGTCATTATCAATTTTCTACACAAGCTCTTGGGTAAGGGAAACATTATCAAATATACTTTGACCTTGAACAAAGGCACATTGACTTTCCAAAATAAGTATTCTTAGGAGATGAGCAAGTCTATCTACAAGTATCTTGAAAATAATTTTGTATTTAACATTACATGAGCTTATAGGACAAAAATCTTTAAACTCCATTGGGCAAACCTTTTTTGGAGATTAAAGAGATGAATGTGGCTTTCTAAGATCTATCTAGTTTAGCCCCTAGCAAAAGCTCTTGGATTGCTTTGAAAAAATTAGCTTTAATAACATCTCGACAATGTTGATAGAATTCAATAGTGAACCCATTAGGATCAGGAGCCTTGTCTTTTTCTATCTTGAATATCACCTATTTTATTTCCTTATTTGAAGGCATTCTGCAACGATCAAAATTATCCTCCTCATTGAGCATGGGAGGAATGAGATTAACAAGCCAGTAACTGGTTCTACTACCTTTCGTTGAAAGTAACTTTTAGAAAAAACTTCTACTCGGTCTTTCTAACTCTAACTCCTCATTTGGGCCATTCATTTTTCCCCAACATATATTCAAAGTAATTTCTCCTTTTCTTCTTATTAATAATTGTTAGAAAATGTAAGGGAAAAATTGTATATTTTCATTAAGGAAGGGGAAGATATTTATACAAGAGATGGATCCATATAACACTAAGATCCATATGACACTAACACTCCTCCTCAAGCTGGAGAGTATATATTAACTAATCCTAGCTTGCCACACATTGAATCAAAGGATCTACGGCTTAAAGCCTTGGTCAAGATGTCAGCTTGTTCTTCACTGGATGAAATGTGAAGAGTGCGGATAACGCCTTTAGTGACTAGATCTCTGATGTAGTGGCAATCGACCTTAATGTACTTGGTACGCTCATAAAAGGTCTCATTCTTGGCTGTGAATTGCAGCCTGATTATCGCAGTACATCACCATTGGTACTTTGACCATTACCCCAAGTTCATTCAACAATGATATAAGCCAAACCATTTCACACTCTGTAAGTCTCATTGCCCTATACTCAGCTTCTGCACTAGAGCAAGATATGACACTTTGTTTCTTGCTGCGCCAAGTTACCAAGTTTCCTTCTATATATGTTAGGTAACCTGAAGTGGACTTCTTGTCGCTCTTGTTACCTGTAAAGTCAGCATCAGAGAAGACTTCAACTTCTAGATGCCCCTGTTTCTGATACACCAATCCTTTTTCTGGAGTTCCTTTGATATATGCTAAAACTCTTTGAACTCCTTCCTAATGCACAACTCTAGGCTGATGCATAAATTGACTAAGCAACCCCACAGTGTATGCAATGTCTGGCCTAGTAACAGTAAGATAAATCAGTTTCCCAACAAGACATTTGTACCTATTGGGATCAGAAAATTCCTTAGTAGACGTGTCCTAAAAGGGGGGATTTTGTTCAATTGGAGTAGATGTAGGTTTGCACTCTAAGGTATCAGTTTTTGCCAACAAATCTAAAGCATACTTTCGTTGAGATAACACCATCTTATCCATACCTAGAAAATATCTGGGTCGCCCCAGTTCCTTGATTTCGAAGACTTTGGCTAGGTGGTTCTTGGTCCTCTTGATCCCTACACAATCATTCTGTAAGAGGGATGTCATCAACATATATAGCAATGATGGTATACCCCCTATCAGACTTATGAATAAAATGATCTACTATACACCTTCTAAAGCCATCAGAGAAAAGGACACTACTCAACTTCTCAAATCAAGCACGTGGACTTTGCTTAAGGTCATAAATTGCTTTCTTTAATTTGCAAACCACCTGTTCACCCTGTGAAATATACCCAGGAGGTTGGGCCATATATACTTCATCAGCTAGATCGTCGTATAGAAAAACATTCTTTACATCCAGTTGGTGAAGTTCTCATCATTGGTTGATCGCCACTGACAATAACACCCTGATTGAGTTTAATCGAGCTACAGGAGAGAAGGTTTCTGCATAGTCTACCCCATACTCTTGAGTAAATCCTCTAGCAACAAGTCGAGTCTTATATCTTTCTACCTTCTCATTTGGTTTAAACTTCATAGTGAAAATCCACTTGCAGGAGACTAAGTTGGCATCAATAGGCCGAAAAACTAGTTCTCAAGTGCCACGAGACCACAATGCTTCCATCTCCTGATCCATGGCCTGCTTCCAAGCAGGACATTGTAAAACTTTCTGGTATGTCTTGGGAATATTCTCAGACATGACAGATAAGGCAAAGGTTCGACAAGAAGGGGTAAGATGCTTATAGGAAACAAATTGAGAAATGGGATGCTGTGTATATGAATGTGTGCCTTTCCGGAGAGCAATAGGTAGATCAGCAATGGTAGTGGGAGGATCTGCAGTTGAAGAAGTGTTTGGTGGAGCCATAGGTTGAACTTGAGTTTGTTGTCTCCTTTGATACACCTGCAGTGACCTTACTTCACTCTCTTTATTTTGGGCACCTTCACTAGGAGACTTAGGAGTGGTAGGAATCACAGGCTCATCAGACTCACAAGGAGTGGAATAATGGCCCAAAGTCTCGAGGGGGGGTTGATCAACTAAAGTATCAATCCTTTGCATAAAATAATGTTGGTCCTCAAAAAAGGAGACATCAAAGAAGGTGTAATACCTTCTTGTAGGAGGTTGAAAACACCTATACCTTTTTTGAGTTCTGGAATATCCCACAAAGATACATTTAAGAGTTCTTGCATCAAGTTTATCAAGACCAGGTCTTAGATCTTGAACAAAAGCTGTACACCCGAACACCCTAAGGGTGAGAGAGAAAAGTTCACCCTCAGAATAAAGGTGATGTAGAGGAATCTCCCCTCAAGAGGGGAAGATGACATCCCGTTCATTAAATAAGTAGCAGTGAGAACAACATCCGCCTAAAAGGATTTCAAAACACTCATGTGAAGAAGAAGAGTTCTAGTAATATCCAACAAATGACGGTGTTTCCTCTCCGCCACCTTATTCTGCCGTGAGGTGTGAGGACACGTCGTTTGATGAATAATCTTACGAGAAGTACAAAGGTATTGAAATTGAATACTCACAAACTCAAGAGCGTTATCAGTTCTAAGACACTTTAAGATAATAGAGAATTGGGTATTAATTTCATTCACAAAATTTTTAATAGAAACCACAATATTTTTTCTATCTTTTAGCAGATACACCCAATAAACTCTGGAAAAATCATCAACTAACACAAGATAATATTGATACCCACTAGAAGAGGTAACATAGCTAGGACCCTACACATCACAGTGAACTACATCAAACATAGCCTGACTCTTGGTGAGGGACACACGAGGAGAGAGGGACCGACTATGTTTGCCCAATTCACACGACTCACAGACAAACTCAGAAACATCTATTCATGGTAGCACTTGACGAAGCTTGTGAATAGATGGGTGACCAAGACGCCTATGCCATAAGAGAGAGGAGATGGTGGTAGAAGACAGCGAGACTGTAAGATCGCTAGAAGGTGTATCCTTGCCGAGAACATACTCCCCAGTGTCCCGCCTATGACCCAAACCAATTCTCTTCCTCGTCCGCAGATCCTGAAAGGTACAATGAAAAGGAAAGAAAGTCACAAAAAAGGATAATTGAACAGTTATAGCACTAATAGATAATAGGTTAACAGAGAGATCGGGAACAAGTAAAGTATTCTCAAGCCGTATATTTGGAGTGACATCAATTGTGCCACTTCCAGATATAGGATATGAGCGGCTATCAACCACAGTAACATTTTGTAAGGTGGGTATTTTCCTGAGGTGAGAAAAGAGAGTAGGATAACCTGTCATGTGCTGAGATGCACCTGAATCGACAATCCAAGGTTGTATCTCGCTAGTATGCACAACTATGCTAGAAGTGGAAGTCAAGGATGCAACTACTAAAGAACTAGAGCCTTGGGTCTGCTTCAACCTCTCATACTCCTGCTGAGAAATAACCACTGTCGCTTCCTTGGAGTTGCCTCTTCTTCCATTAGGAGTATCATGCACCTCAATCACATTCCTCACCCAAGTAGGCTTACCAAACTTTTCCCAACATTTTTCAAACCTGTGATTGGTCTTCCCACAATGAGTATAAGGGACCCTACGTCTTCTTGTAGTCATAGGAAACTGCTGGACACTCTGTCTCCCTTGAGCCTCTCTAACAGCCAACGCTGAATTGTCTTGACCTATAGGAATTGTCATGTTTCCAGTATTGGAGATATGCAGCACTTTTGCAAATGCAGTTCCCAAATCAGATGTAATGTCTCCTCCCAACAAATGTCCACGCACCTAGGACACTAACTCCTGAGGCAGACCAAATAGGAAAGCAGCCACCTACAGGTCATTCCTATACCTTTATAACGTAACCAAGTCAGTAGTAGGAGGCTGTAGCACATTCAGTTCCTCAAATAGAGACCGAATAGTCCCATAGTATTCTTGAATCGATTGATTACCCATTTTCAAGTTGAAAATCTGTTTATACACATCATAAACTTTTAGGATATTTCGCTCTTTTGCGTACATCTGCTTCAATGTATCCCAAATGAGTTTGGCTGGTCGGAACATCATCACTCCTTTGACTATAGCAGGTTCTATACTATTTTCTAGCCAAGTAATCACCATGGAATCATCAGCAAATCAATCATCATATTCGAGATCCTTGATATTAATGGAGGGTTGAGTCAAGTGCTTGCTTTTCCTTTGTGTTGCTACAAAGGTGAGAAAACTTAAAGACCAACTATGATAATTCAAGTCATTGAGCTTCACAGAAAGGCCAGCAATAGGTCAGATCACAGATTCCCGAAAAGCCATCATAACCAAGAACTTAAAGAATCAAACAAGATTCAACAAACTGAAACAGTCGTCTCCAGCAACTTCAGTGGATTCGGCAGCCACCATCTGCCCAACTACCAATCTACCGGCAGCCTATCACATCACCACATCCAATTGCAGACCAATCGCAGACCTCCAGACTGCAACACCTTCGATCGTAGACCTCTAAATTATAGACCGCATCCGTTCGCAGACTGCAGCACGACCTCTGTCCACAGGGGGGGGGGGGGGGGACCATGCGGTGCTTCCATGGGGGGGGGGGGGAGCGACGGATCAAGGCTCTGATACCATGTTAGAAAACGTAAGGGAAAAATTATATATTTTCATTAAGGAAGAGGAAGGTATTTATACAAGAGATGGATGTATATAAGGATCTATATAACACTAAGATCCATATAACACTAACAATAACCATGTGAAAATAGTGAGAATTTCTTTCCCATCTTTAGTCATTTGACTTTAAATCTTGGGCTTGACTAATTGTTCCTGCCACTCTTCACGCCAATCAACCCGTAACTTATGTTCCAATCTATTTATTTCAGCTCTGTACCTTTGTATCATCAACATTTCCAAAAACAGACTTATTCTACCATTTTAGATGGGATTTGAGATAGTAGAGCTTTACACTTATAGAGTTGATAGCATTGCCCTTATTAAATCTGCTCCAAATTTCTTCAACCTGATGATGCAGAACATTGTGAAGCAACCACATTCTCTAAAAATGAAATAGGACAGACAGTGATTTTAGGTTGTCTACTTTTAAAAATTAAGGGAGCATGATTAGAGCATATTCTCTACAGGTATTCCACCACAAAATCATCATTTCTCCTGTTAGAGCAAAGAACACAATTAAGCCACTTGTATTTACGGTCATCTTCATGTTTATTATTACACAATGAGAAGGAATCCCCTAAATGTTGTGGTTCATTTAGATCTGTTGCATTGATGACTTCATTGAATTCAGCAACAACTTTGAAATTAATTCTAGATGAATTAAGTACTTTTTCTATGCTACGAATGACATTAAAGTCCCCACCAACCATCTAGCCTTCATCACCAAGGATATAACTTATATCTTTAAGTTCAGCCTAGAGAGGTCTTTGTTCAGTCATGTTACAGGATGCATAGGCAGTAGTCGTGATATAGAGTCTTCCCCCTTTGTTGGTCACTCTACAAGTGATAGATTGATTTGTATCTTTGACAAAATAAACTGAAATAGTATCTTCCCAAAGGAGCCGTACTTTACCAATTCCAATGTTAATTAGCTGGTCGTTAAAATTTAATCATCTAGCTATCTCCTTAGCCATGTTTGGAGTTAGAAAGGATTTAATGATGATTACTATGTTCACTTTGTGACTTTGAATTAAGTTCTTAAGGTGACTTTGGGTGGTTTTTTACCCAAGCCATGGCAATTCCACAATATTATGTTAATCATTGAAAGAGAAAAGGAAGGGTGTTGATAGCTACATTAGCAGCCATATTAGTGAGAATTGGTTGAACACTATCCCTAGCCAACATGGCTATGCAAACATCGGAAGGGTTTGCATCGGAATTAGTAGCCCTCAAATTTTCTTTCCTAAGGGAATATTGCTTGAGCTTCTTTTGAGCGTACTTTCGAATTATCTTCAAGCTTCCATCATCCCAAAAATCTTTTCTAGTATCAGGAGGCTTATTGGGTTTAGTATCTGTCTCACACCTAGCATGCTGAGAGGGCACGTGGTCTAATATGTGCTGATCCTGATCTTCGTCCATGCCCTCCTCACTTTGAGCATTAACTATATGTGTAAGCCCCAAGGTCTGGGAAGTAGAGTTGCCAGGAGCTTCCAAAACTATTTCAATTATGGTATTCCCCACATTGGTCCTATTGGCATTTTATTCATCATGGCAGTCCTTCATAGGCTTCCCATGTACATTGTCCCTTTGTTGTTGTGTTGATGGCATATGCTTGTGTTGAGTAAGAGTTTCTTTTTTGTGTGGTTTATTTTCATCTTCTCCATTCCTCCCATTAAGAGTGTTGGTTTTCTTGGAGGCCTTCTTCCGGTTGACATGAATCCACTCTTCTCTGGGCTTGACTATGTCTTCCCACTTGCTGCCATTAACTTCTAGGTTTATTGTTTGATTTGCATTGCTCACAACATTAGCTGCGTTAGTGTTGGCTGGCTGAGTTGTATCAAGAGCTTGGGATGTATTCCTTTTGAGATGCCTGCAGTGGCATCATTGTGTCCCACTTTAAAGCATTCTTTATAGAATTTTGGTTCTTTTTTACCAGTGGATTGGCTGAACTGTCAAGTTGTCTCCATTTAATATCTTAGTTGATTGTGGAAGCAGCTTAGCTAAGTCTATTTCCACATATAGTCATTAGCCTATATCTAGTGAATCTTGAAACATCATTGTGGATGCATAGGAATCTTCCAATCATACTAGCAATTGATTCTAGTACTTTTGGACCTTGAAGGTGAGCTCTAAGCTTGGGAAGAAAAATCTAGGTTGACGTCCAAGAGGATTCTAAAGCAGGGGAAAAGGAAGGTGACCACCTGAAGATTGTTATTTTTTTGGCTTTGATGGTTCATGCATTTTTAACATAGGTTTTAAAGAAATCATCTCTGCAGAGGAACTGAGTGAGAATGTATTAAGAATCTACCACCACAGGGAAGAACTATTTCTTAAAGGGAATAACCCTTTTCATGGTCTCGAAAATATTAGTGAGGAGGCATTTATGGCTGAATTTGCCAACCAACATCCACTAGAAGGTTCCTGCCAACAGAGACACCTCCTTTGGACTGATTTGTGGTACATCTTCTCCATTCACAATGGTTAAGCTGCAAACTGGGATCTTAGGAAATTTAAGGGAGGCCAGGGTGTCTTTCAAAGCTGTAGTAAAACATTGTTTCCTTGAGGATAGCTGGCCTTGAGCATCATGTCTAGATGGGTTGACAAAGGTTGTTGGAGAGATTAATGGATCTTGACTTTGTTGAACACCAAGAGCAGCAACTTCTGTGAAGGATCTCCCCTCCTCCATTCCTCCCCCAATTGCTAAGGGTGGGGAGGAAGCCTTGTTCAATAACACCAACAATAGGTGCTAAGAGAAAATGACTTCCTTAATCTCTTCCTCGTTAGGTGCAAAATCCTCTCTTTAAAGACTTCACTTTTTGCATTTTTGTTGCATTTTTTGCACTAAACCTTCAAAATAAATGCTCTTCACCTTTCCTTTAAAGTTTGGACAACCCATATACTAAAAGGGAAAATCCCCTTGAGTGGAGTTGGAAGTATTCTTGATCATGTTAATTCTTTGGTTCAAAACCCTATTAGACACCACAAGGAAACTTTTCTTTGAATTGATTTTTAACCTGAGAATATCTAGTAGTTGTGTAAAGGGAGCATAACCTCTTCTAAACCCTTCTTTCAACCATTAAGGAATAAAATTGCATTGTCCACATACAAGAGATTGGAGACAATTGCATAACTCTGCCAAAATTATAGGGAATGACTCGATTGTTGAGCACTAAATTTTGGAGACTCTTGTTGAGTTCCTCCTTTGTAATAATGAAAAGGTAGGGCAATAGTGGATCTCTCAAATGAAGACCTCTAGATGTTTTGAAAAATTCTATGGATTCACCATCAATCATTATTAAGAAATTGATGTCTTCAATGTATATTCTAACTAAGCTGAGATTCCCTGAAGAAAAGTTGAACTTAGTTAGGACTTGAAATATTAGTCCATTCTAATCTATCATAAGCCTTTTCTATGGTTTAGGTTAGGAATAACATTTGCCTCTTGTAACCCCTTTTTTATGGTTTTGAGTTAAATCTTGAGCAAGGGTAACATTGTTAATGATAGTCCTATCTTCAATAAAAGTCTCTTATAAGGGAAAAATCATCTTATGAATGAAGGAAGCCAACCTTCTCACTAGAATTTTACCAATTACTTTATATCTCATGTTGTAAAGATTAATGGGTTGGAAATCCTTGAAATCCATCAAGTTATTCATTTTTAAGATCAAAAAGAAAAAAGTAACCTTCCAAGAGTCATCCAATCGACCCCCTTGAAAAAAGTATTGAATAGTTAGCGCTAAATCTTTAGCCACAATATACCACCAAGATTTTAAGAATCTTATTGTGAAACCATCTAGATTGAGTGCATGATCTTTATTAATGGAGAAAATGACTTAATATCTTCCTCCTTCGAAATTCAATAAAAAATTGAATTTTCCTTGACACCAATCACCTTAGGAATATTATAGAAGAGGGGAATCCACCTGTCAAGAGCCCTTTGAAGAGAGAAGTGTTAGTTCATTATTTACAGGTTTAATTTTGATGATGAAAAATTGAGTAATTATTATTAGGTAAATGTTTTTTAGAACTTACTTTTAATTTAACTGTTATTGTTTAATTATTTTTATTTAGAATTATTGTTGAAAACCTTCGAAAATAGGTTTTAGAATGTTTCATTTTCCCTTAAGTACAGAATCAGAGAGTTTCATTGAAAATCATCGAAATCTTAGGTTAGTTGGACAATTTCAATTTTACTTTTCATTTTTGAAAGATTTCATTTGAAATTATTCGAAATACACTTTGACTATCAGATAGTTGCATTTGAAACATTTTAAAAGCATTTTTGTTTTACTCTTTACAGAAGGACATGTGTCATACTTTTAATGCATAACTTAAGTTTTGTTTTTCGAAATATTTCATCTGAAAGTATCTGAAATATTTTTTGTTTTGGAATGTTTCATTTTAAATATCGGATGGTTTCATTTTTAAACATTTTAAAGAGTGTTTCAGTTTACTGTTTACAGAAAGACACACATTATGCTTTTAACACATAACTTAAGTTTTGTTTGTCGGAAAGTTTCAATTGAAAGTATCTGATTTTCTTGAAAGTATTCGAAACACTTCTTCTGATTTTTCTGAAAGTATTCGATATATCTAAATTTGAAATTTTTGCTACTATTATATGATACATTAATGTTTTGGAAAGATATTATTTTGATTGTAGATTTGATTTGAAGATTATCAATTATGCTTAATAATTAATTACTGCACGTGGAATCTGACAAATTTAGAGAAATTGCTTGATAAAGAAAATCGAGAGAAAAATAGAAAAATATTCCTACAAGATTAAGAGAAATAAGAGTAGATCTTGAAATTATTAAAGCATTCTTTTGAAAAGGATCAAGTTGAAGCATATTGACAAATTTCTCTAAAGAATTGAAAGACTAATTCTGCAACAACTATTGAAGATTTAATCATGCAGAATCATCTAGAATTCTCCTGAAGCTTTCAACCATTAACATTCTACAGGAAGTTTTTTGTTTTTGTGTTTAATCATTTTGAGTTGTGTACTCTTATATTGAAAATCTTTTTAAACTTCTGAAAACCCTAACTCATAGAGGTGTTATGGGTAAATTTTCACAAGGTCAGAATTTTGGTAAAGAGAGTGAAGTGTGTGACTTCACTTACTTAAGATTAAGGTTTTGAGTGCACAAAGTTAGTATTTTGTGTAAAGTTGTTATTGAGTTTGAAAAAAATATTTGTAAGGATTGTTAAGTTTGAGAAAAACAACACTTGTAAAAGTTGTTGCTCAACTTGTAAAAGTAATATAACTAAAGTTTGAGCTTAGTCTTAAAAAACATTTAGTGAATTCTCAAGGTTAGGGTTTTGAGGAGTGGACTACTCATTTTCGAGGAATCACTATCAATCTTTTGTGTTCTTTTTGTTTGTGTGATTGTTTATTGTTCATTGAATCATCTTAATTAAGATTCGTTAGTATCAACAACTTTCGAAATTTTTTAAAAACAATTAAACTTGCTAGTACATTATTCATCCCCCTCTAATGTGTCATTTGATCATAATAAGAAGCTTTGCATAGAAATCCTTTCCTTTGTGTTTGACCTCCTCCTTTGATTTGTATCTATTATTTGTCATTAAGACCCTAAACTAGTTTATATTTCTCCTATGATTGATTACTTTATGAAAATAGGTCAAATTTTTATCCTTTTCTACTAGCCACTCGATGTGCACCTTCTGAGCCAAAAGAATGTCTTTTTGTTGATTGCGACTAACCAAATCCACTTCAACTACTCCAATTTGGAGAAGACACCCTCCTCTCATTGTGCTTAAGGCTACTAGCCATTTGTGTTTGACCTCCTCCTTTGATTTGTATCTATTATTTGTCATTAAGACCTTAAACTAGTTTATATTTCTCCTATGATTGATTACTTTATGAAAATAGGTCAAATTTTTATCCTTTTCTACTAGCCACTTGATGTGCACCTTCTGAGCCAAAAGAATGTCTTTTTGTTGATTGCGACTAACCAAATCCACTTCAACTACTCCAATTTGGAGAAGACACCCTCCTCTCATTGTGCTTAAGGCTATTCTTTGCCTTGATGATCTCCTTAATCAATTTCTCCCTTTCAAGATCAACATTTCCAAACATTGATTTATTGTAATGTTTGAGGTGAGATTTCAACATGAAAGGTTTCTTGCTCACTCTATGTAATGAGCACAGATCTACAATACTAAACCAACATCCTTATGTGTAGTCTACATCCTTTGGAATTGGAAGGGGGGTGATACTAAACCAACATTCTATGGTGAGGGAAAGCACCATCATAACATGGTCAAAGTATAATTGGAACTTGTAATCAACAAAAATTTTCTAATGCCCATCATCTAGGTTGTTCACAAAAACTTTATCCAATCTCTTGTATTAACGACCCTTCATCTTTTAATTGTTGCACTAAGAGAAAGAATCCCTCATAAAGGAGGGTTCTTCCGATTCAATGTTACATATTATCTTGTTGAAATCCCTCACACCTACTTGATTAAAAACACCATTGTAAATGATTTCCTCCCTTCTCTGGACTACATTAAAGTCATCTTCATTGACCTAAGAGGAATTTAGGAACCTTTTGTTGATGTGATGCCACTCCTCTCACAAGAGATACCTAGTGCTTACACTATAAGATAGATAGATAGTTGAGAGGAGTTAACCTCCTTTGACAAAGAGATCCAACAAAATGTCATTTGATTTGACTCATCAACCATCTAGATGGCAACCTAGTCAAACCAAGAAAGCCAAATTTGCTAGAATTATTGTTGGAATACCAATTTGGAAGGTGAACAAAATCTACAATTTCCTAACCACTATTCATCGTGATGAATGATTCAAGAATCATAGCGACCCAAGATTTGTTTTGAAAAATGATCTCCTTAAGAAAAATTTTGGTAGCCTTGTCCCTAAGGCATTGACAAATCCATATTATGATCTTGATGATAAAAACATCTAAAAGTTATTACTAGGCAAAGGTTTAGTAGAATTGGACCTTCCCTCCCCTATCCACCAAACATGTTTGGTTTTGTATCTCAGTGTCAGCATGTGCCTCCTTAGAATTTGCTTAGGATTGCTTAAGGGAGTGAAATCTTCTTTTGACATATGTCTTACCCTTAAGTCCTTACCCCTTAAAATCGGGTTCAATTCTCCTAGAAATGCTTTGGGTCTCCTTGTTAATAGTTGAATCATTGATGGAACCATTCTCAGCTCTAGTTTCGACCACCTTATCAGCTCCTATGCCATTGAATACTAACCCCACATTTGAGTCCTCTTTTGACATGTTTGCCCACTTGACCTTTTGAGAATTTGTCGATTCTTGCCTAGAGGGTTGTGACACCAAAATAGTACCACCTTCCATTGGTGAGACATCTTTGATCAAGATATTGTCAACAACACCTCCCACTTACATCTCCTTCATAATAGAGTATTCCCTTGGATCCTTGGGCAGGGCAACACCTCCATTAGCTCCTTTAAGAGAAGAATTAGCTTGAGCTAAGCTTCTAAGGTTCCCATGAGTTTGGGAGGATTTTTTTGATTCTTCTTACATCTAACCTATGTCCATCCCTTTGTATTATGAACTTGAGTCAAAGAGTCCCCTTGTTTGCTCCTTTGTTCCCTAGTATTTAACCCATCAACATTTGACACATTTTCTCCATTAGCTTGAGGAGTTTGGACCTTACAAGTGCCTGATTTTAAAGCATTGAGGGTAAAACTTGGGTTTCTTGGGACCATATTCAACTAGTTGATTTATTATCTCATCTCCATTTTTGATTTTGATAGTTCTTGTCAAAAGTTTCAAGAAGTCTATACCTACATAGACAATAGTCAACCTTGATCAAGTGAACCTTTGGACATCTTGATGCATGCATAGGAACCAATCAAGCATAATCGCAATGGATTTAATGATCCCTTAGGCTTGAAGGTGAACTTTAAGCTTTGACAAATAAACCTAGACCGATGTCTAGGGAGACTTTAGTCTTAGCAAGAAAGAAGGGGACCAACGAGATGTTAGCATATGCTTTCCCTTGATGACCTAATAATCTTTGATGTACACCTTGATAAAATCCTCTTTGTTTTTTAATCAAATGATTACATGTTGAGAGTTAATGACTACTGGGAAAACATCTTGAAATGGAATCACTTGTTTCATCTCTACCAAGATATTGAACATATTTGGTTGTTGCAAGTTGATTCTGTTGACTAGTGTCTAGTTAAAGGTGCCAGCCAACTGGGAGACCTCTTCAAGGGAGAAGTTGAGGATCTTTTCACCATTTTCCAACATTGGAGTCCTTATTGAAATATTGGGGAAGACCAATAGGACAAGAGAGTTCTTCATAGTTGCTGTAAAGGAAATTCTATTTGCACCCATCTCTCTTGTATTCTAGACTAGGACCTCCCTCAGGTTGTAGCATTAAACTAGGGACTTAAGAGGATTGACACCTTTAGTAGTTGATGCCATGTAGAACCTAGTGGAAGCCCACTAGGTTCCACCACAAGAGGGGAGGAGTCCCTACCAAAGAGGCACTTGATATCACTGCCACTCCATTGGAACCTTAGGAAGGGTTCATGCCTGATGGAGCTCAACCAATAGAAAGGAAAGTTGCTGAATTCTGTCATAAAGGTGTTAGTGTGCATACCAAGCAATGGAAAGGAATGTCTTAACATTCCCAGGTATAAAAGGGAAAATTTTCCCTTACCATCAGATTTTTTCTGATCTGAGCCCTTTCGAAAGTTCCAGCTTCCAAGTGACTGTGCTCCTAACATTGCTTTGTTGTGTAAAAACCTACTCTCTCGATCACGTCTTTCGTTGCTTGGCTCCATGAGCTTCTAGGCGACATCCTTTTGATCGTTCACTACTCAACCCCTTTCCAAGCGACTGTGCTCTTGACATTGCTTTGTTGTGTAAAAACCTACTCTCCCGATCGTGATCTTTTGTTGCTTGGCTCCACGAGCTTCTAGGTGACATCCTCTTGATTATTCACTACTCCCCCTTCTAGGCGACATCTGTCAGGCACTCCTTTTGTAGATGTCCACGCCATTGATCCTTTTTGAAAGTAAAAAAATCCTTATTTTTTTGTTCAATACTCTATTTTTGTTTTGTTTTTTTCTTATCTATTTGTTATGGTCTATTTTTATTTTTGTCCCATTATCAAAACACAATGCTAACTTTATTTAGGGATTTCCTTGATGCTTAACAAATCTATTACTAATGATTACTAATTGAATAACTTATCTGAGATCTCCATCGATATATTGAATAACCTAGCATGAGAATTAGGAAATAATGACCCATTAACTAGGTTTTTAACCTTACTGATGATTGATTACAATGTTGCCTAGCTGAAAATAAAAAGTGAACATTTATAACTAAGCCTTTTTCAGCTCTAAGAACCTAGCAACAAGAATATGAATGATGGAGAAATATTATCAGTATGACATGATATGTAGGGTGAATAATGAAAATATTATTAGTATGACTAAATTATATTTGTCCATATCGAAGTGTAAGATACCATCTATCTGATTATGTTAATGATAGAGTTTTTTGTAATACTGTAGAAAATTTTAACTACAGACATTCACAATTGAGAACAATCATTGAATACATGTTTAGAATTGTGAAACATCGGTTCTCAATATTACAAGGTCAAATGTTATATCTATATAAAACACAAGTGAAAATTGTCATCGCATGTTTTGCGCTTCATAATTTCATTCGTAAGATTGATAAAGAAGATTTACTTGAAGACTTATAAGATGAGTTGGAAGAATTAAATATTATTACTGATATACAATTAACAGGAGAGATACATATGAAAAGAAATGCACAGGTTAGAATGAGTCAAGAATAAAGAAAAGAAATGGTAGATAAGATACACGAGGATATGATGATGGTAATGTAGAATAGAAGAACTGCTTGATATTATTTAGCATTGTAATATTTGAGTTGAGATGTATTTGTACTTTTTGAATATTAATTGTAATAATTAATTAGATTGTTTATATTTTTAGACAAATTTATCATTTATTTTATTATTATTATTGATTGATTTGTTTCTTTTCATCATTTCCTTTCCATTGTGTACTAACCTTTAGTTAGAATTTTTGTCTGAACTTTTCATCGTATATTAAACCTTTGTCAAATTTTTTTTTTCTTTTTTGTCAAAAATTTTCATTTTCTTTTCCATCAGAATTTTTTTTTTCCTTTCTGTGAAAATTTTCCATCGTACACTAATGGTCCCTTAGGGTTAGACTAGAGTTTTTTTCACTCCTTGATGTGTTGAAACTAGGTTGGAGTGAGAAAAGTGAGTGCTGAACTCTGCATCAAGCATGAGCGTTCTTGTTGAAATAATGCATCAACCACTTTTTCTCTTACCTAGATTTGTACTGAATGTGGTAATCATATTCAAGCAACCTTGTAAGCCATTTCTCTTGAGCTTGAGTTCTAATTTGCTAATCCTCTAAATATTTTAGACTTAGTTGCTTTATGTGAATAATGAGTTGCCACCCAAGTATCACTTGCCACCACTTGCTGGCCATTGAAAAAATTATAGTTGCCTTTGTTTATATGTCTTGCTCATATGCGTTAAAAGGTGTCTCTTGCATTAGCACCACTCCCATCCCTACACCTAAGGCATCACATTCAATTACAAATTTTTTTGAATAATCTGACAATGCTAGTAATGGAGCTTTGGTTAGTGCTTATTTTAAGGCTATGCAGGTTGTCTACAGCTAGACATTCCATTTGAAACTGTCTTTCTTTGATGCTTCATGTAGCAGGTGTGCTATTTTGTTAAAATCCTTAATAAATCTATGGTAGTATTCTACAAATCCTAAAACAATTGTGCAACCCCTTTACATCCTGTGTTACCAACTAGTCTAGTGTAGCTTTAACCTTCTTGTCTTGTATTTGCACATCCCCCAAAGCTATCATGTGCCCCAAATAAGTAATTCTATTAATGGCAAATTTACACTTGCTTTTTTTGGTGTAGAATTTATTCACAATCAGCACTTGCAGCATCATTTCTAGGTGCTATAAGTGATGCTCATATGTGGCACTATGTACCTAAATGTTGTAAAAAAAATGAGTACAAACCATCAGAGATATGACCCAAATATGTTCATGACTGTGCCGATGCACTACAAAGGTCAAATGTCATTAATAGGAAGTCATAATATCAATTATATGTCTTGAATGTAGTCTTATGAATGTCTTCTTTAGTCATCCTTATTTTAGAAAACCACAATGCATGTCTCAACTCATTTAACAATTCATTGATTATTGGCATTTGGTTTTTTATTTTATTTTATTAGGTGCTTGTCTTTAACTGTCGTTTGATTTAATTTTCTATAATTGATACACATCTTCCATGAAACCATCTTTCTTCTTGACTAGTAGGACTGGAGAAGTGAACATATTAAAACCTTTAAATGGCCATTAACTTGAATTGGTTAACTTGGTAGTGCTTTTTCAGCTAAGTTGCAACTGTTGGATACCTTTCAAACTGCTTAACGTAGAAAAGTGCTCAATGGAAATGCACCACTATAGATAATTGACTCTAAATACATTATCTGGGTTTGTTTACTAGTAAATTGCATTCATTGTATAATTCTGTTTGAATGATTGCATCTAAAGCCATTCTAATTTTGTTATAGACATGCTTTATGGTTCATGTTTGACTAAAATTGCATTTGATCATTTTGGTGTATAGTATTTTTGTCTGACGTTATCAATTAATTATTAACATTTGACTGAACACATTATCCCATACATTGAATAAATTTTAGTCTATAAAATAACTTAATGTATGTTTGGCTAACAAATGACATTGTGTCATACCTCTTCTTTCATCTGGATTCTTTTTGCCGATTTTAATTTTTTGATATTCTTCTTTGCTATATTTGACCTAGCAGAAAGGCCATGGTATTCCTGATTCTTTGATGAAAAATATAAGAGATGTATCACGTATTTTTTTCGATCTGCCTTCTGAGGAAAAGGGAAAAATTAAGTTGTCAGAAAGTACTGGTTTCCGGTATGTTGTTTCTAGTTTATTAGACTTGCCTTTCTATTTTAAAGTTCAAAATTTATAATGTGCATCTTCATTTGACGGCCAGAGGATATCAAAGCATTGGTCAGAACATAACGGAAGGTAAACCTGATATGCATGAAGCCATTGATGTAAGTTTTATTCCACAATTTCCTTAGATTTCTTTCTTTCCTATGATTTTTGCAATATGCATTGATTAGCTTTTATCTCTTATTAGAAATTTCTTTTAGTGCTACAGAGAAATAAAATCTGGAATGTATGGTCAACTTGGATCAACTCTTGCAGGGTATAATCGATGGTATGCTGTTAATTTCTCTTGTATAAATCATACTTGTATGTTTCTGACATTGCAATCTTCCAAATAGGAATTCTTCAATTTGTTTAGAACATTTAGATGTCAAAAATTTATCTTCCATCAATCATGTGCAAATAGATATCCCAACCATATGTAAATAGTTTGTTTCATATTCATGATTTGTATGTTCGTACCATATACATGTTACTGTCATGCTTGAAAACAATACTTCTTAATCTTAATATGTGGGGTCTATTCTATGAGTCTTTTCCTTCCATTTATTTCTACTCATATCTAAATCTTTTGTTAAATTATATTGTGAGAGTAAATAATATATTACGGTTTTGTGTTGTAAATAGGTTTAGTTTCACATTGTTAGAGTTGTGTCCTTTTTATGTAACTTTTACATATAAATGTTTTGTTTGCTTATAAATGACATAACTTTTACTCCTTTTTATGTTTCAACATGATATCAGAGTAGATTTACATATATTTATCTATAAAACACTTGTAGGTATAAGATAAGCCATAAATAAGGGGAAGTATTAGAATAGACCCATATTAATTATTATAAGGACTGAACTTGAGCTAATATATGATAAATTTCTCTACTTATTACTAATTAATTTTGAGATAAAATTTCAACATAGTATCAGAGCCTCTTAGGTAGGGAGGAAGGAAATCCTAATCACACCTTTCCAACCACCAGTAGCAACTAGCCTCATCGGCCTTGTTGAGGCAAGTTTTTTGTTTTCCCTTGTCAAGTGTCCTTACCGCCATGATCATTGCCAAACCCCTTGTGTCAGCACCTCTCTCCACCAACCTCTCTTTCCACTCTCCCTTACATCTCTTTGCTTCCCCTCTTATAGCTTTTGTTTTCCACCCTAGGGTTTTGTTCTCCTTTCACTCTCTTTCACACCCTTCCCCCCACATTTGTTGCAGGAGGTGATAGGTGTTCGTGTAGTTGAGGTGAAGAATGGTTATATGGTTATTGTAATGATAAAGGCATTATGGTTCTTGTGAGCAAGGCAGAAGAGACAATGAAGTTCTACAAGGAGGCTTTTGGAGCAGGTGAAGCATGTGAATCACCTGAAAAGGAAGGCTGATCAAGATGTTCTACTGTTACTCTGTGTCGATCTCAAGATTAGAACTGTTGATCTAGTTGTTTGTGGCTAATCTGACTTTGTGGTGGTTGCACGGCCTAAGTCCCAGTTTGTAGCCTCAACCTCCTTTTTGCTCTCTTTCAAGAACCACCTCAAGCTTGACTCCACCGTTCTTTTTTCTCTTCAGTAGCCATCATTGTCTTTCTTGCTGCCTATACCTAGTAGGGTTGTAGAGGTGAGATGGATGAATGAAGAAGAAAGTGGTACATGAAGAAAGAAAGAAAAAAAAGGAAGAGAAGAAAAGGAAAAAAGGAAAGAAATAAAAAAAATGGGAGAAAGGATGAGGAAAGAGAAAAAATATGTGAAAAAAATGGTGGAAGTTAAGAAAAAAGGAAAAAAAGGTTCCTAAGTATAGACCATAGTTTTCTATCTGTTTACTACGCTAGATTGTATCTCATGATTATTCTTCTACTGTCTAAGATATAGTCTTAGATTATTACCTATTATTATAGCAATTGTTTTCTTGCTTTGAAATGTATTCAATGGTTATTTTACTGGTTGAGATAAAATTTTTAGATTACTTTTGTTATTGTTATTTTTGTTACAACAATTGTTTTTTTATATTCCTCTATGCATCTATTATTTCTTGTTATATTTGAGTTTGTTGCAAGTTAGATGTTTCATCTTGAGAGGAAATGTGAGACTAAATAATGTATTAGAGTTTTGCATTGTAAGTGAGTTTAGTCTCACATTGTTAAAGTTGTATGTGTTTCTTTTATATAACCTCTATATATAGAGGTTTTGTTTGCTTATGAATGAGATACAACTTCTACCCATCTATTATGTTTCGACATATATAATTTTAAATCTTATTTTATTATTTCTTTCCAAATAATTTTTAATCTTTATTTACCTATTTTAATTTCACCTACATTATTAATTGATTCTCCTTTCCTTATGGAATTGACCAATCATTTGATGATTGTTAGTGTTTATGTTATGTGTAATATAGAGGATCCATTTAAGTTAAATGGATCCTCCTCTTGTCTAGGGTGTTATATATCCTTGTAACCAAAAATGAAAAACTTAACCTAGTTTGTACATTCATAACATGGTATTTGAGTACTATGTTATCTCCCTCCCATCACCCCATCGTTCTCTGACCACCACCACTGCTATCATCGTCCACTGTTGCTGTCGGCCCCTGAGCCGTCGCCGCTAGTGCTCCTTCATTCTCCTACGGTTGGTGCTGTCCATCATCGGTCCAGTTGTAGGCATCCTCATGCGGTGATTCGATCGTCACCTTTTGTGACGGCCTCTCCGACCACGACGAGTCCTTCCACCATGCCTTGGATTTCTAGTGAGTTCTTCCGTTGCGATTTCCTCCTTTTCGGTGATTTCTTTCGCCGTGATTTCCTCCTTTCCGGTGAGCTCTTCCATTGGCCTAGTCGCAACATTCTACATCGGCTTGTTCCATCACGAGCTCTTTTGTCTGTTTCATTAGCCTGGTTATTACATGATAGCTTAATAGTACAGTGATGCATAGACAATACTAGCCGAAGCTTTGATCAGAAACTCCACCAAGTTACGCCAAGTAGCACAATACCAGCAGCACAATCTGGTGCTTACAAACAATAGCCATAGAATCCATCATCGATGGTTCTACTTAAGTACTAACATGATATTGTGCAGACATAACGGTGGTGTGTGCTATGTTCCCTTGAATGTGTGGTTTTGTGACTCACACAAACTTCCTTCTCCCCCCCTTTCACCCTAAAAAAAAAAAAAAAAAAAATCTCATGGCAACGCGAGATCTTCTCTTTACCAAGCTCACCGTCATTTTGAAAGGTTAAATGTTAGTAATTATGTGCATTGAGCACAAAACTTTGAGACTATGGTGATGGCACACTGCAAGCATTGCCATCTTTTTTTCTCGTCACCTGATGACAAGGATGTAGTTTATGAGGACTAGCTAGTAGATGACTCTACTATTGTTTCTTGGATACTGTTTAGCATGAAACCCTTTATTGCTCGAGGAGTTTTCATGTTATGTCTTGCCAAGTGTATATGGGACAATCTCCGTTGTATCTATGATCATCAAAACAATATCTCCAAAGTTTTTCAGATCTATGAGTAGTTGTTTCAAGTCAAACAGGGTAATCAGACTTGCTAGGAGCATTACACTTATATTCGTGGGCTCATTAATGAACTTAATCTTTATCAACCTCCTTCTACTAACCTGACTACCTCCGTTCGTCATCGTGAGGAGTTAGCTGTTGCCGCCTATCTAACCAGCCTTGAATCCACTATTGCTTCCCAACTTCGAGACTCATTTTAGGTGGTGACACTCTCTCAGATTTGGATGAGATCTTCTCTCGTGCTCTTTGGGTCTCTACTTTGTTTAAGTTGTCTACTGCAGTTTTTGATCAGTTTGCCCTTACTGCTGGAGGGAGTCGTGGCTCTAGCTTTAGTTGAGGGGTGGGTGGATGGTCCACTATTCGATAGTATCCCAAATGCTAGTGGTGCGGCAAATTAGGACATCGGTCTGAGAAGTGCTGGGACAAATTTGGCAAGTCACTTGTCGCCCATCTCACTACTGCGGCTTATAGCATTGAGCCTTTGCCTATATTTGACCCTATTATCACTATCTCGCTAGATTACTATAATCGTCTCATTTAGGCTCGTGACATCAAGTCCACTGCTTTAAGGGCTCAGGCCTCTATCCCTTTAGGTATCTCCTCTACTGCCCTTGCTGTCGTTGATGATGATAATTGAGTTATCGACTTTGGTGTCTCCTCCCATATATCAGGTACCTAACCTTTATTTGAGCGACTTTTTACTCTTTATGACAAATCCACCGTTACTATTACTGATGGCTGTTCATGTAACCTTTATTTGTTAGGGGGGGATTTAAGTCTCCTCTCAGATATGGTTGAACAACGTCCTTTATGTTTCTGAGTTATCTTTCAACCTATTGTCCATTAGTACCATAATTGTCTAATTATCTTGCTCAGTTTGTTTCTTTCCTTTTCATTGTACCTTTCAGGAATTGCAGATGAAGAAGATGATTAGTTTGGGGCGTAAGTAGCATATGCCTGAGGTGTACTATCTAGTTTGTGATGATGTTCCTTAAGGATTAGTAGCTTACATGATATCCACAGACTCATCTTATCTCTGACACTCGCGCCTTGGTCATCCTTCTTTGTAGAAGTTGTGTTAAGCTCTTCCTTGGATCAATGTTTCGTCCTTCTAGTGTGAGTCCTGTCAACTTGGAAAGCATACATGTGCGTTCTTCAAATGTGTGCATCTTGCCTCTTCGGTCTCTCCATTTGATCTCATTCATTGTGATGTTTGGGGTCTCAATCAGGTTGTTTTTGTTAGTGGTCATCGCTATTATGTTACTTTCATTGATGACCACACTTTTGTATCTTGGGTCTATCTACTGAAGACTCGTTGTGATGTACTGTTAGTGTTTAAAAACTTTATTGCTGAAATTAAAAATCAATTCTCTACTTGTCCCAAGATCTTGTGTACTGATAATGCTTTTGAATTTCTTCAGCATGATTTTCAGGATGTGTGTTCTTCTCTTGGGATTGTTCATCAAACATCTTGTCCTCATATCTCCTCCTAGAATGGGGTTGTTAAATGCAAACATCGTCATGTACTTGATGTTGCTTGCACTCTAATGCTTCATATGCATGTTCTCAAATACTTGTGGACTAATGTAGTTCTCATTATTGTCTATCTCATAAATCGTATGCCTTCCACTCCTTTGGCCAGTGCCATTCCTCTCCACAGACTCTTCTCCACATTTGACGTTTTTCCTATTTTTCCTAAGGTTTTTGATTGTGTTGCGTTTGTCCAAGACTTGTCACTCAATCTAGATAAACTATCTTCTTGTACCATCAAATGTCTCTTTGTTGGTTACTCCCGCACTCAAAAGGGGTATTGAGTTTTTCATCTTCCCTCTCGTCGGTACTTCGTCTCTATGAATGTCACTTTTTTTAAGGGCGAGTTCTACTTCTCCTCTAATATTCTGGATTCCCCTCTTATGGAGCAGACTCCTCTTCCTCTTCTTGTGCTTGTTGAGCTTGATCATTCCACTTGTTCTGATGAGCTGTCCATGCCAGATGTCACTGTGCCATCTCCTTTGTAGGTTTGTCGTCGTCAGACGCCCCTAACTTTAGTTGCTCCTAACCTCTCCTTGGCCTTCGTACGTGAATCCTCCCCCACTATCTCTAGTGACTTACCCATTGTCCTCTAAAAAGGCACTCACTCTTGCACTCTACATCTCCTCTCTAATGTTACTTTTTATGCTCGTCTCAATGACACATTTCCTAGCCTTGCCTTTTCCATTGCCACTGAGTCTTTACCTAGGGATCATCATGAGACACTCTAGTTTCCTTATTAGAAGACAACTATGGATGATGAGATAGAGGCCTTACTCTTTCAAGGCACATGAGATATTGTTCCGTGTCCTTAAGAGGCTAACATTGTTTCCTATCGATGGGTCTACACTATCAAGTGACATCCTAATGGCAGTGTGGCACGTTACAAGGTTTGCCTCGTTACTTGTGGCTTTTCCTAATAGTTTGGCCTTGATTACTCTAAGACCTTTTCCTTGGTGGCATGTCTCGATTCTATTCGAGCTCTCATGTCCTTGGCCATCAATCAGTCTTGGCTCGTTTCCTAGCTTGATGTGAAAAATACTTTTCTATATGGTGATCTTGAGGAGTAGGTCTTCATGGAGCAACCTCCTGGAAATGTTGCTTAGGGAGAGTTTGATGTGTGCTTACTCAACAAGGCTATTTATGGCTTGAAGCAAAGCCCCAAGGCGTAGTTTGACAGGTTTAATACTGTGATGTAGAGTGGTGGGTTTGACAACTATCGGGTTGACCCATCACTCTTCATCAAGAAGACCACACAGGGCATGATTATCTTGGTAGTATATGTTGATGATATACTCCTCACAGAAGATGACATACAGGGCATTAAAGACACAACATTTCCTTCAGTCTCATTTTGCTACCAAAGATATGGGCAAACCTCGATACTTTCTAGGTATAGAGTTTACTTACTCCAACGACTCTCTTTCTTTGTCCCAGAGGAAATATGTTCTTGACTTGCTCAATGTGATAGGACTTGAAGAGTGTAAACCTGGAGCACTCTTATTGAGTAGGATCATCTTTTCTGGTAGGAGGACTCTCCATCTTATGAAGATCTAGCAAGATATAGAAACCTTGTGGGAAAATTAATCTATCTCACTGATACTAGGCTAGACATCACCTTTCTTGTCAATCTCCTTAATCAATTTATGTATGCTCCTAAAGTCATTCATTGGTAATGTGTGATATGAGTTCTTGCCACCTTAAAAAGACACCAGGAAAGGGACTTTTGTATAAGAAGCATAGTCACCTTCAGGTTGAAGGTTATTCTAATACTAGATATGCAGGAGACAAGACAACTAGGAAATCAACCTTTGGTTTTTGTACCTATATTGGAGGGAATTTAGTTATGTGGAGAAGCAAAAAACAAAATGTAGTTTTCAAGTCTAGTGCAGAAATTGAATATAAGGCTATGTCTCAAACTACCTCTGAGTTGATTTGGCTCAAGGCTTTACTTAGAGAGCTTGGTGTTGAAGTCTACTCTCCAATGTCTATGTTTTGTGACAATCAAGTTGTCATCCACATCGCCAGCAATCACACCTTTCATGAGAGAACTAAACATGTCGAAGTGAATTGTCATTTCATTAGAGACAATGTGCTCAAGCGAGTTATTTCTACACCCTTCATCCGCTCTAAAGATCCAGTGGCTGACATTTTCACTAAAGGAGTTAGGATTGGGTTGTTTGATAAATTATGTAACAAGTTGAGCATGTTTGATGTATATGCTCCAACTTGAGAGGGAGTGTTAGTGTTTATGTTGTGTAATATGAATGATCCATTTAAGTTAAAGGGATCTTCCTCTTGTCTAGGGTGTTATATAACCTTGTAACCAAAAATGAAAAACTTAACCTAGTTTGTACATTCATAACAATGATTTTCTCTTATTTTATCATCACTTGATAGAAATTTTATTTTATTTTAAATGAAATCTTTTTTTGACTCTCTTAAGGGGTGTTTGTGCTACCTAGAATGTTGAGAATTAGAAAGTTGAGAATAAATTCTCAACATTCTAGTGTTTATGCCATTTTGGAAAGTTGAGAATTTTTTCTAACTTTCCAAGATATAAATAGATAGCACTTTTCGACTTTCCGACCAAAATGGTTTGAAAGGTCTAAAAACCCCAATGTAAAAACCTCAACGCGAAAAACCCCAACACGAAAACTTTGACACAAGGAATACCTGCTTCTCCATGGCACACGAGGATCACCCATGTCTCCACTCTACGTGCAAGGAGGAACACCTGCATTTTTATGCCACGTAGGGAGGAACAATTGCATCTCCACTCCATGCGCAAAGAGGAACACCTGCTCATCTCTATGTTGTGTGAGGAACACCCACTTATCTCTAGTCTACGTGTGAGGAACACCCACTGATCTCCATGCCACGTGCAAGGAGGAACATCCGCTCATCTCATGTCATGCGTTTGTTCCTATTTGTGCGATGTGCAAGAAGATATTGTCTATGGAATGCATCTTCCCAAGGTTGGTATGCTTCTCAATGATGAATCATGTTGGATTGTTCATGTGGGTTTTCATGTGGAACATATTTTCATTAATTTATTAATGGTTCATTTGTATTTAGTATACCCTGTATTAGAGCTATGATTATAGTAGTAAATAAATTAATTTTTCCTTAGATTCAGTAATGTTTGGTTGAGTTTTTCATTTATGTTTATAGATCTACATGTTTAATCCTCCTGAAAATCATCTTTTTGACCAACCAAAAAAGCTTGTTTACCATGAAAAACTTCTTTATAAAAATTTCTTTCTCAACTCTATGCCAAAAAGTTGATACTAGTTGTGAACAGTTTGGTATTTACTATATCCATTTGGTATTTTAGCGTTCATAATTCTAATGGACAACAAATTGGGATCAGCCTTAAATTTTCATAGCCACTTGATTAAGAGGGTATATTTAGATTATCACAATTAGTTAAAGGCTTCTTTTACAAACACACTAATCTTATGACGAAAAATTATTTAGTTTATAATTTTATTAACTAAATATGTTCACAATATGTTTTGATTAATGTTTTGAAAGTTTGATACTAAGCTGTTGGCACGAAATAGTCTAGTTTTTATGTTTTTGAATTAAACCATTCACTTATAATGATATCTATTTTCATGTATTCAATAAGATGGTTTAGACATTGAAAGATGTTGGAAGTTGTGTTGTTAATTCTTAAAATATAATATATATTATTTGAATCATACTATCTTGAAATTAAATGCCAACATTCTCTAATGCTACTTTTGCTTTATTTGAATGCAAACTTTATTTCCTATTTTGGTTATGCAGAAATGTATTATTGCTTGGAAACTTGTCACATGTTTCTTGAATTATTACTTAATTATTTAACTTGAATGTTTTTAATGAAGTAGTTATGGAAAATTCTGTTACCAACAATAAATTTGAATGAAGCTATGACAGTTGGAATAGTCAGAATGATAAAATATTTTTAAACATATTTTGTGAGTTTTTGAATGAAATGAATGGGAAGACTCATGATGGAAAAGTTAAACTAGAGACATGAAAGAAAATAATTAAAAGATACAACGAGAAAACATGATGCAGTATTGAGAAGAAAAATATTAATAATCAAATCAAGACCTGACGAGTCATGTATAAGAACTACACTTCAATATCAAATCAAAGTGGATGAATGTGAGATTATGTCAATGGTCATACAGATATTTCAAAGGAAGTATGGGAAGAATTTATTAAGGTAAAATTTATATCATTTGTATTTATTTCTCAATACATATATCAATAGTTTAATTATATATATATTTTTTGGTTAGGTACATCCATATTACAATTCATGTAGGGAGAAGGCATGTCTCATTTACCCTCAACTTGAATGCTTTTTCAAACGAACATAACATTAGGAAGAGATGTTATCCATTCAAATGAACCTATGCATGATGCTTCTTTTAGGAATTGTATGGATGAAAACATTCAATTTTCTATACAAAAACGTCTTGATCAATCTTTGCCAATGAGTGCCAATACAAGTAGTGAGTTTCCAAAGAAAAGAAAATATCCAAGACCACATGCAGAATGACATGCACTTATGTGTAATGCTGTAGAAAAAGTTGCAGAAACACTTGAATCTTTTGCTAAGAAAATAAATCAAAGAGGTAAAGAACGAAATGCAATTATGAGAGAGACATTGGAACTTGAATTACATAGGATTGCACTTGAAACACATAGAATGAATTTTGACAAGTAAGAAATGGAGGGATTAGAACATTTTAAGTATGTCTTCATCCTCTAATTTACAACGTTTGAAGATGCTATTAGAAGAGGAAGATGAAATGATTACAAATGTTGTCATCATGATAGTAACTACTACTTTCCCTGACAATATATTCAAGTAGTATTTTAAGAAATACTGAAAGAATTTATAGTAAGGAAGGTGCAAAGTATATAATGAGATTATTAGAGTTCGTTGAGAGAGAAATCGTGTGTTCAGGAGAGCAAAATCCCTAACACATTGTTACTTATATTAACATAGGTAATGGTAAATGGATCTAGCTAGATCCATTTACCCATTACTAGGTCCATTTACAATAATTTCTCCAACACTCCCCTTCAAGCTAGAAAGAACAAGTTCAATACTCTAAGTTTGTTACAAAGATCATTAAAGGGACCAACACTAAGAGGCTTGGTGGAAATATCATCAAGCTGATCTGAGGACTTGGTATAAGGTGTAGAGATTACTCCCATTAGCAGCATTTGACGGATATAATGGTAGTCCACCTCTATGTGCTTTGTACGCTCATGAAAGACCTCATTGCTTGCTATGTAAATGACAGCTTGATTGTTACAAAAGAGTGATATTGGAGTTGAAAGCTTTACCCCAAGCTGATCTAAAAAATTCTTGATCTATACTACTTCCTTTCCAGCATGAGCCATGCTCCTGTATTCTGATTCTGCATTGGATGTAGATATAACATTCTGCTTCTTGCTACGCCACGTGATAAGGTTTCCCCCAAGAAAGGTGCAATAGCCGCCTGTGGACTTCATGTCTCCTCTATCTCTTGCATAACTAGCGTTTGAGTATGCCATTAGCTCCAGGTGATGGCTGTTTGAGTAGATTAGACCCTTCCCTGGATATCTTTTAATATAGGCTAGAACTCGAAGCGCTCCTTGTCAATGCACCTGTCGGGGATGTTGTATGAATTGACTAATAAGACCAATTGCAAAGGAAATGTCGGGCCTGGTAACTGTCAAGTGAATTAACTTGCCAATCAGCCTTCTATATTGAGTGACATCTTCTAGGAGATCTGTATGAGTATCCTAAAAACCTGGATTCTGTTTCATAGGAGTTGTAGCAGGTTTGCAGCCTAACATCCCTGTCTTCTTGAGTATGTCCAACACATATTTCCTTTGAGACAAGGCAATCCTATCCTTGGCATAGGAGAACTCTATACCTAGGAAAGAACGCGGGCGTCCCATGTCACGAAGGGTAAATACCTTTCTTAGCTCTTCCTTGATGCAAATGATGCTAGCCGTGTCATCACCAGTAAGCAAAATGTCATCCACATAAGCGGCAAGTATCACAATGCCTTGTGAGCTACGCTTCATGAAAACAAAGCTATCTACAACACACTTGTTGAATCCCTGAGAAAGAAGCACGGTGCTAAGCTTGGCAAACCACGCCTAAGGGCTCTATTTTAGTCTATATATCGCCTTTTTCAGGCGACATACCTTGTCTGTCTCCCCCTGAGCAACAAAGTCAAGAGGTTGCTCCATGAAAATCTCCTCTTGTAGGTCACCATAAAGGAAGGCATTGTGAACATCAAGTTGAGTGAGTGACTAGGATCGGTTGATAGCCAAGGATAATAGCAGACGAATGGAACTAAGCTGAATAACTGGAGAGAATGTGTCACTGTAGTCAATCCCATATGTCTGAGAAAAACCACGGGCCACCAATCTAACCTTGTGACGTGCCACGGACCCATCTAGTCAGAATTTATAGGAGAACACCCATCGACAGCTCATTACGGGCAATTGACACGGACAATCCACAAGCTCCCATGTCCCTCGTGTTAGGATCGATAGGCTCACTAGAGGGGGGGTGAATGGTGAAAGTGTGTAGTTTTAAAATTCTTTTAATGTTGAATCGAATGATTCAACAAAAATGTAATGAGATGAAACTAATATAATGCAAATCAACAGAAATAAGAAACACACAGCAAATTTTTAGGTGGTTCACCAATTTGGCTAGTCCACCCCTAAGATTCACTTGGGCTTCACTAAGTGTTTCAACACTTACACACTTGCTTTCAGGTCAAAGCAAGAACCAACTACATAGAAGTTTTCAGGTAAAAACTTCAGTAAACCAACCTCTAAAGTTTTCCGGTCGAAACTTAAACCAACACTATATGTAGTTTTCAGGTTGAAGCCACGAACCAACAACTTTAAACCTTCAATCAAAGTTTTGGCGCAAGAGCTTTTTCTGCAGTAGATCTTCTGAATATTCTTCACTGTTTGCAGACTTGAGTGTAATTGGAATTTTTAGTGTAGCTCACTGTGTATATCTGTCATATATCCGTTGTCTGTATTTTGAATATATACTTGATATGTACAACGATCATATTTTCCTCCAACGGGTGTATTCTACTGTACTTGATTAGGATCAAGTCCCAATACTGCAAGTGACCGTTCAAAAAAATCGTTTCAAGATATCTTACCGATTTTCCTGTTCTTTCGGATGGTTAGCTATGCAACTCTCCGAAGAATAACTGTAACTCACCGAAAGATCACTTAACCTTTACTGCTAGGTAGGATTCCAGAATATTTAAATGTGAGCTATCATCCAATCGGATACTTATAACTGTAACTCATTGAACAGTTATATACTTGTCGGATAGTTTGTCTCTGTTAACTTTCCAATTGCTTTAATTCAGCACGTGCATAAACACTGACTTAAGTTTCGAATGGTTATTCCTGTAACTCACCGAAACGCTTTAGGATTTCGGATAGTTATCTTTCTAACTTTCTGAAAACTTATTTGCACTTCTTTCTGGAATTCTGCACGTGGGAAATTTAGTGACTTAAGTTTCGGATGGTTAAACTGTAACTCACCGAAACTCTTTTGAAATTTCGGATAGTTATCTTTCTAAATCTCCGAAAACTCATTTGAGCATCTGTCTGGAATTCTTCACGTGGGAAATTCAATGACTTTAAGTTTCGGATAGTCAAACTGTAACTCACCGAAACTCTCTTGAAATTTCAGATAGTTATCTTTCTAACTCTTCGATTTTCCCTTTTAAGCTTTCAACTGTCGGCATCTCCATTTTGCACGTGCGTAATAAAATGACTTAAGTTCCGGAAAGTTATGCCTATAACTTACTGAAAAATTCGAATAGTTATCTAACTCTCCGAAAAGAAAACTTGGATAGTTATCTAACTCTCCGACAAGTCCTTTAAGATTCCGTTCTGTATTTCTGCACGTGGTTTGTTGAATGACTTAACTTTCAGATAGTTATATCTGTAACTCTCTGAAAAGTCTTTTAAGCTTCCGGATAGTTAACTCTTTAACTATCCGATCATTCAATCTCCTTAACTGTCTAATAAAATAACTCTCTGAAGGCTTTACAATTTCGGATAGTTATTCTTCTAACTGTCTGATAATATTGCTGCTATTTTAAACTTACTCTTTAGACCTGTAACTGTCTGATTTTCCTGTAAGTTTAAGACAATATTATCTGGAAACTTCTCCATCTGTTCATCTGCATGGAATCTGTTCTATTTGCCTTCTGATCTAATGATGCATTGACTTAACTGTGAAATACAATATGTTTCCTCTCATAGGTTTTGCATTATCAAAATACTAGAATCCTAACACCTCGTCCAAGTAATGCCTGCATGTCAACATCTATGGCTTGCTTCCATGGTGGAAGGGTAAGCGCATCCAAATAATGAGCAGGTAAAGACGCGGAGACAATCGCAAGAGAATAAGGGTCATGAGAGACAAAAGGAGCAATAGGATGAAGTGTACAAGAATAGGTACCTTTCCGAAGGGCAATAGGAAGATTATATGCAGGCGGGGAAGCCAAAGGTGATGAGGTCACCGAAGTGCGTGGGCGACGATGATATATCTACGCAAACGGAGATATCTCAGAGGAGGAGTGGTTAGTAACCTGCATGTCAGTAATAGGAGGCACGACTGGAGGAAGCTCAGGGCAAGGTAGAGAAGAGGTTGATGAGGGGATATCACTATGCTTCATACTAGATTCTAAGAGACAGGATGAGGGAGAGGCAAAGAAGGGGACATCCTCCAGAAACTGCAAATCGGCAGAGACAAGGTAACAACGAGAGGGAGGATGATAGCAATGGTAGCTTTTTTGATGACGAGGATACCCAAGAAAGACACATCTAATAGAGCAAGGTACAAGCTTGTCAAGACCAGGAGAGAGATTCTTGACAAACGTTGTACACCCAAAAACTCTAGGTTGAAAAGGAAAAGACTCTCGATCAGGGAAGAGCCGCCCAAGGGGAATGACACCTCCTAAAGGAGTGGATGGGAGGCGGTTGATCAAGTAGACTGTAGTAGAGACGGCATCCGACCAAAAAATATGGGGTACATTTATAGCAATCATGAGGGATCGAGCTACATCCAAAATATGACGATGTTTGCGTTCAGCCACCCCATTCTGTTGAGAGGTATGAGCACAGGTGGTCTGATGGATAATGCCTCGAGAAGTACAGAGGGAAGATATAACTTCTTGAGTAAATTCAAGCGCATTGTCAGTTCTAAAAATTTTAGGAGTAAGACCATGCTGAGTTTGAATTTCATTCATAAAGGTAGTGATGATATCAACCACGAACGATTTTTCATTAAATAAAGTCAATTGGTACGAGAAAAATCATCAATAAAGACAATATAATATTTAAAATTAGAAACAGATGCGACCCGTGGGGGTCCCCAGACATCACAGTGAATAACATCAAAAGGCTTGGGAGCCGATGCCAACTCACGACTGGGAAACGTGCTATGCGCATGTTTCCCAAGGATATAGGACTCACACTTAAAAGACTTAAGAGACACCTAGGGCAAAGTAGTACGAAGTTTTTGATGAGACGGATGCCTTAAACGCTTGTGTCATAAGATAGCGGAAGTATTTGAATTGCAAGCAGTTGCCAACTCCCGAGGAATCTCGTCGCATGCAAGAATATAAACATCATGACCACGCTTATGGCCCACACCAATCCTCTTCCCCATTTGCAAATTCTAAAAGGTGCAATGAAAGGGAAAGAAGGTAACAAAACAGAAGAGTTGTTTGGTAATTTTGCTTATGGAAAGTAAATTAACGGGAAATTTGGGTACAAGAAGAACGCGGTCAATGGTGATATTAGAATTGATGGGCATAATGCCTTCACCAGTAATAGAGCAACTACGACCATCGACTAAAACAACTGAGGAGATGCTAGGAAACTTAATAAGGCGAGTAAACAAAGAGGAATCTCCTGCAATATGGTTAGATGCTCCGGAATTGATAACCCACACATTATTTGAATCAGATGTTGAGGTGGAGGAATTACCTGAGGAGATAACATGGTTGGCTATAGCCTTACTTGCCTATTATGCCTTATAGATCATAAGCTCCTCATACTCTGCTTGAGAGATCTTGATTTCCTCTTGAGAGACGGTCCTAGAAGATAGAGTGGCAGACTTTAAGGGGACCGTCACAGCATGAGCCAAGGCTAGTGGGACTGGAGGCCGCCCGAACTTGTCCCAACACTTGTTAGAGGGATGGTTTTTGCATCCACAATGAATGCAAGGTTGTCAAGGGGCCCTATTGGCCTGTTTTCCTCACCCCCTAGAGGTTTGTCTTGCAAAAAATTGGGTCTGTCCAAGCTGTCTTGCCCGATTCCAGCCTAATCTTGTGCTGTTAGCCCGCATAATAAGTGTAGATCCTTCTGAACTGGACTGCTGGTCAGTCGGTGGCACCCCAACAGTGGCTATATAAACTCTTAGGACCTTATTAAAGGTTTGTTGGAAGAAGGGAAGAGCATCAGCAGCAAGCACCTGTCCCCGAATCTGATTGGCCAAAGCTGGTTGCAATCCAACGAGTAACCGGGCCACAAAAATTTCCTCCTTATACCTTCTTTGTGTATTAATATCTCCACTAGGAGGTTGATATACATCGATTTCCTCCTTCAAACCTTTAAGTCTGTTGAAGAAGGCATGAGGGGTTTCCTACAAACCTTGTTTGTCATTGAATACATTTTCCCATAGCTCACACACACGGGAAATATTGTGTTCATTGCCATACGTAGCTTGAAGACTGGACCATATACGGCTCGTCGGTCGGACCAATGCATAACTCTGATGGATGCTGTCCTCTACATTATTCAGCAACCAGGAAACTACTGCGGCATCGACAGTCCTCCAAGCAGCATAGTTTTCAGCCTTGACATCTGGTGGTTCATCAAGGAGATGATGTTCTTTTATCTGTGAGACTACAAAGGTCTCAAAGATTGGAGCCCACTGATGATAGTTGTTATCATTCAATTTAATTCCAGTTACACACAATTTACTGGGAAAGGAATCATACCCAGCCATACTGTAGCTGCAGTAGAAGACTAGGGATTTCCAGTGAGGTCTGACCAACTCAGGCGTCGGAAGCCTGACACCAAATTGAAGGGGTGCGTCCTCAAGAGGTCAAATGGCTGACGGGCTTCACCTCAACATGGAACCGGTTACGGCTGCAGCTCCAGTCAACATAACCAACTGCGGCTCCATTGGCTATAACAACCTGTCGAGTTTAATTACTGCATAAAAAAAAACTGCTTACTGGAATCGATGTTGGCATCAGTTCAGAAAATTATTGTAAATGGACTTAGTAATGGGTAAATGGATCTAGCTAGATTCATTTACCATTACCTATGTTAATATAAGTAACAATGTGTTAGAGATTTTGCTCTCTCGAACACATGATTTCTCTCTCAACGAACTTGGTATCAGAGTAGAAAATTGTATGGGCAGTTACTGATTAATTATTGCATAAAAACGGCTGGCAGCCTCTGTTGAGAAAATTTTTTTTTTTGTGTTCTTTCGTATTTGGCAACAATGCTATTTCGTCTACAAAAAAGTTATATCTGCCGACCTTATATCTGTCATCGACCTCCTCACGGTGATGAAGCTCGTCACCTGCTTCTGCGGAACATCTGTCTGTAGGATTCCACGGTATGGCAGCGCGTGCAGGAGGGATGTCGCACGCAAGAGGTACGTCGCGTGCAGGATTGCACGGTGTAGGAGGGATGTTGTGCGTAGGAGGGACGTCGTGCGCAGGACTTACATGCGACGACAGAGACAGACACACCACACACGTGGACTAGACCGTGGAAAGGCAGACTACGATGGCAACGACGTGCACGGTGGTCGTGTGGACTAGACCGTCTATCCGACATGCACGGTGGTCGTACGCGAGGCTCTGATACCAAGTTCGTTGAGAGAGAAATCGTGTGTTCAGGAGAGCAAAATCCCTAACACATTGTTACTTATATTAACATAGGTAGTGGTAAATGGATCTAGCTAGATCCATTTACCCATTACTAGTCCATTTACAATAATTTCTCCAACAATTAGATTCATTGTTGCTTAATTAAGTTTATAATTGTAGAAAAATATATTGAATAAGTCAAGATGTTTTCATTAAATTATCAACTTTATTAAGTAATAAAGGAATTGTGTCTGATGGTAGATATATCACAATAGAAGAGAAGCTTGCAATAGTTAGGCAGAATCAAAGATATGGAGTAACAGAAAAGCATTTTCATCACTCTACTTGGACTGTTAGTGTTTATTTCAATGAAATTCTAAATGCAATATTGTAGTTGACTGATATCTTGATAGCAAAGCTAGTTGCATCAACTCCAAAAAGAATTCATAATGATCCTACTATTTTTCCTTATTTCAAGATAAAATTAGTCATTTGATAGAATTATATATGTATTTCTAATACAATTTTTTTTTTATTTAAACTTTTTTTCATTTATAGGATTGTATTGACGCTATTGATGGAACACATATAAAAGCAACAATTGTAGGAGAGGAAAATGCTAGATTTAGAAATAGAAAAGGTGAATTATCACAAAACATTATAGTAGATTGTAATTTTGTTATAAAATTTATTTATATTATGAGTGGATGGAAAGGTTTGACATTTGATGCATGTGTATTTTAAGATGCAATCAATCGATTAAATGGTCTTCGAGTTTCACTAGGTACTAGTTTTAGTGAATATAATGTCATTATTCTTACATGATAGTTAAATTAGATAATAATGATTCTTGATAGCTTTGATTTAAATATTGTTTGTAGGGAAATTCTATTTGGTTGATGTTGGTTATCTAAATTGACCAGAATTTCTTACTCCATTTCGAGGTGTTCATTATTACTTAAATAATTATGCTATTGATTGACTTCCAAGTAATGCAATCGAGATTTTAATTATAGACATTCACAATTATAGACAATCATAGAACGTACATTTGGAGTGATGAAACATCGATACTTGATTTTACGAGGTTATATGTCATTTTCTTATAAAATATAGGTTAAGATTGTTCAATCATGTTTCCTTCATAATTTTATTCATAAGGCAGATAAAATAGATCTATTTGAAGATCTTGAAGATTAAGTAGGAGTTGAAGATCACAAAATAGAAATGAAATTTCTAACACATTTTGAGATGATGAACAATTACATATTGTTGGTATTAGTTAAGAACAAAGAAAAACGTTAGTAGATCAAATGCATGTAATAATGTCCCAATCTATGTGGCATAATCGTCGTTATTAAATCATAAACTATGTTTTGTATTTTCTTCATTTAAGAGTTTATCGTGGAATATTTGTAATGATGGAAGATAATGACTTTGTATTTTATTTTTATAATTTACTTCTATTTCATTGTTGTATTTCAGTATTGTTTTATTTGTATTTTTTAAGACTTAGGATCATAAATAATTAAAGTATATATTGTATGATTATTAAAATATATAATGTGAAATTAATTTATTTTATTATTTAATATATAATAATATTTATTTGCAAATCTCTCTAAAAAGCATGTTTCCTTCGGATATATTGATATTTTTTATTTTTTTAATATTTAATTAAGTAGTCTAATTGAGGGTTATATGGTTTGATCGATACTTTTTCCTTAAAATAATTTATTATTTATTAATTTATTATTAAACAACGACCTGGCTGAGACATGCTCAGTTTGATCGGAACCTTTATTGTATAAAAATATTATTTAATATATGTAATCGAACTTTTATTAGATATATCATTATTTTTTATTTTTTTAATATTTATTTAAACAGTCTAACCAAGGGTTATACAGTTTGACCGATACTTTTTACTTAAAATCACTTTTTATTTATTATTTTATTATTAAACAATGGTTTTGTTCGAGACATGTTCGATTTGATCGAAACCTTTATTGTATAAAATTATTATTTAATATATGTAATCAAAATTTTATCAGATATATCAATAATTTTTATTTTTTTAATATTTATTTAAGCAGTCTAACCAAGGGTTATATGGTTCAATCGATATTTTTTTCCTTAAAATGATTTTTTTATCCATTTAAATGTTCATGTTTTTGTTATTTACTAATTTATTATTTTATTATTAAACAACGGGGTTTGATCGAGACATGTTTGGTCTGATCTTAATATCATAAAAGTACTACTTAAATATTACATTGATATTTCATTGTTGTATTCTATCAATATTATTTTATTTATGCTTTTTAACATTTATGATCATAAACAATTAAAGTATATATTTTATGATTATAAAAATATATAATGTCAAATTAATTTGTATAATATAATTAAAGTATAATATATTAATATAATATATTATTTATTTCATTAAAGTATATTAATTAAAGTATTATATTATTTTAATTATTACTTTGTAATATACTTTGTATAATATATTATTGTTTTAATTAAAATTACTTTGTATATACTTTAATATAATTAAAGTATATTAATATAATATATTGTTTTATTATTGTTAATATAATTAAAGTATATATTGTTAATATCGTTTTATTTAATTAATTATATTATTATTATGTGACATTTAGTTGAATATTAGGCCTACGGGCTGGGCTTGGCATGGGCTGTGTTGGCTTATAGGCCATGGGAAAAAAAAAAGTCCTAGCCCAGCCTATTTGACATGTTTACACAAAAAGGCTATTGCTGCTATCATCTACTTAACTCTTGTTGGCAAATGCTCATTTTTTGGAGGATCTCCTTCTCTACCAACTAAGTCAAACTCTTCTCTTTATATAGGTCTACATCCCTTTGACTTGAATATTCCTATTGGTCACCAAGAAGGTACCTGCTCCACCACTACCCATCTTATTTTACTTACATGTCTTATGATTCTTTTAACTCCATTTTTCATCAATTTGCCTTTTCCTTACTATTGAATCATTACCTAAGGATCATTGTAAGGCTCTTATCTTTCCACATTGGAAGTCTGTTATAGATGAGAAAATATAGGCATTGGTTAGTAGACATACATAACAATTAGTAGTCCATTTAGAAAGTGCTCCTGTTGTTGATTGTCATTAGGTTTTCACTAAGCAAAAACCAGATGGATTCATGGACCATTACAAAGGAAGTTTGGTTTGCTTGCTTATAAATTTATTCAAACTTATGATGTTGATTATATTGAAACCTTTTCTGTCATTATTTGGCTTAATTCTATTAGAGATACTTTTTCTTGTAGTTAACAATGACTATACTCTTCTAGTTGGATGTTTGTAATGTCTTTTTATATAAAGACTTTGATGAAAATGTCTTCGTGAAACAACCTATTAGGCATGCTGCTCAAGAAAAGAATTCTATCTATTTTCTGTAAAAGACAATTTATAGGCTTAAATAAAGTCCATAGACTTGGTTTAAGAAATTTAGCTCCATGATGATATAATATGGTTTTAGGAGATGTGCAATGGATCACTTGATGTTCATTAAAAACACTGCTACTGGCAATATTATATTAACTATCTATGTAGATGATATTTTATTGACAAGTAGTGATATGATAGATATTCTCAAGACTTAGGCATTTTTGGTACAATACTTTGCTATCAAGGACATGGGCAAACTAAGATATTAGACATATAATTTGTCTACTTTAGAGTCAAGCTATTACTTTTACAAAGGAAATATACTTTTAATTTTTTAGAAGTGATAGAAATCTTAGGATGAAAGCTAGAGTTTAGTCCAATAAAACAAAATCCACCCTTCTGTGACACTTTTTCGAGCCTGTTCAAGATGCTGAGAAGTATCATAGGTTAATTGGAAAACTTATTTATCTTATAGTTACTCATTTTAATATCACTTATGCAGTTAGACTTTTTAAGTTAGTTCATCAATAAACTTAAAGTACATTGGAATAGAGAAATTAGAGTTCTAACTTATCTCAAGGGGAATCTTGGCAAGAGATTAATTTACTTCAAGCATGGACATTTGAATATAGAGGCCTACTTAGACATTGGATATGCAAGAGATATAAATGAGAAGAGATCTATTTTTAATTATTGTACTTATGTTGACGATAATATTATGACTTGAAGAAGTAAGAAACAAAATGTAGTGTAAAGTTAAATGTTGATGCAAAATACAGATCTATATTACAAACAATTAGTGAAATGATATGGCTGAAATCACTTTTAATAGAACTCAGAGTATAAGTTCATTTGCCTATGAATATTTATTATGACAATCAAATGAACATTTATATTGTCAACAATTCTACCATTTATGAATATATTAAGCATATCGATATTAATTGCCATTATGTTTGAGAACTTGATCGTTGGGATTATCACTACTCCTTACATCAGATTCTCATAACAAACTATTGACATATTTACCAAGGGACTTACTGTTAGTGTTTTTAATGAATTAAGTAACAAGCTAGAAATATTTGATATCTATACTTTAGTTTGAAGGGAAGTGTTAGAACTTAAGTTACTCTTGGGTTATTGGGCTTATTAGGCTCATATGTACTCGTATATATTACTCTCATATGTATAATTACAGTTTATGGTGAATTAAACCCTAATCCAAGTAAGTATATTATTTATTGTTATATACACCATCTTTGTAACTACAAGTGTACATACTATTATTGTGGTGTGTTGTCAACTTTCTCATTTGGCACTCGTACAAGGTAGTGGTATGCACTTTACAATCTGTTAATTAGTAGGTAAAGGTGGACATTTCATCCGTTCTAACAGCCTTATGCATGAGGTTTCCGCCAACTTTAGGTCTGGAGAGAGTCTTATTATTTGCAGTCTTTTCTCCGCAAATGAAAAAACTGTTTCTAGTATTTATCCATAGTTTTTTGGTCACATTAGAGTGACCTTAAACATTGTACTAATGCCCACCCTCTTCTTTGATAACATAAATATTTAACAGAACCAAAATACACAAATGTTGTGGATTAATGTTGTAAGTAATCTTGGAATAGCCCTCTTTTCATATTGTTCATACATTATAAGTTCCCTAATTATGAAAAGAATTCATGTATAACTTCATCTAAGAATTTCAGCAGTGTCCTCATGAAATATCCAATACGTAAGGAAAAATGTGTGATCGATATGTGATAACTTTCTCTAGTGGATGTTAGTGTTTTAGGCATTATTAGATTGGAGGTTTTTACTTGGCAGAGATGTTGAAGATTGACATATTTTTCTTTCAGGCCTGAATATCCTTTGAACATGAAACCATTAATGGAAGAATACATATATCTTCTTAAAGGTGCATCTTTGACTAAATATGTTTTCTTTGAAATCCTAACTTTGACTAATATGCTTTTATTGATTTTTATTGATTCTTGTAGAACTTTCAAGAAAGATAATGCGAGGCATTGCTTTAGCATTGGGTGGACCAGCTGACATGTTTGAACGACAAGGAGCAGGTGATCCATTCTGGGTTTTGCGCTTAATTGGTTATCCAGGCTCAACCAATATGGGGATGCCACAGGAAAATGTGGATGAGCTTGGCTGGTAACATTTGATTGCGGATTTACTTTGGTTATTCCTTTAACTGGATATTGTTAATAATCACAAGTACTAATGATTTATTTATCATGTGCATCCCTTTCACATCCAGTGGAGCTCATACAGACTACGGTATGGCTGCACAATAATAATGAAAATCATTCCTGATTGTACCGTGTTATTTATTTATTCTATTCCAGACAATAGTGATGTTATTATTCTATTTGTCTTAACCATATGGACTACTGTTTTGTGGAAGTGTTTTTCAAGTTGTCTATTTTACATGCCAGGCCTTCTCACACTGGTTAATCAAGATGATGATATTCATGCTCTCCAGGTAATTATTAGTTTGCAATTTACATCTGTCTCGGTGTTATATACATTGTTAGGTTTATTATCATTTGCAACTATATTCAATGTCGTTCCATGTCCTAAGCCAATCTTTTGTTCTCTTTTCAAGATCTTGGATTAGCCTTCATTGTTCTGTAGTTGTTTGTGGATATGCTTCAATACAGGACACCATATTGTCAGGTTCTGCAGTTCATCGATGTCTTGAATTTCTTGATACAAGACACTATGCCACTAGCTTCAGTATTTATTTGGTGATATGCCTCGATACGGGACATCATGCCATCAGGTTTAGTAGTTGCACGTTGATATGTTTGGATACAGGACACCATGCTGTCAGGTTCAGTGGTTCTACTGCCTGTGGTGTCCCAAATTGATACTTGTTGATGAAATATCACCAATATGTCTCAATTTTTTAATTACCAATACAGTAAGCACATGCTTACTGATATCATCCTTGTGTTGGACAAAATTTCCATTTGGATAAGGTCCAGTATTGAAATCTGACACATTTTGTTTTTTTTGAAAGGTTTTTCCTTTGATACAGTTAGAATTCAACTAATATTTGAATGATACCCACTGAAACACCCTATAACTCTCTTTTCTCCGTGCAACATTCAACTCTCCTCTTCTATCCTTTTTTTCCAAATTTCTTTCAAGTGTTTCTCCTCCAAATCTACTTCAAAGCCACTCTGAAATTCTTGGAAAAGTTATAGGCTTTCCAACATCCATTTTTTTAGATTTAGGTATGTAAATCAAGTTATTTTTCATGTTTAAGCTAGATCTTGCCTATTTACCTAGATTTAAGTTGGTTTTGATTAGTTTTAGATTTTTTCAATTTTTTGCATAATATTTTCCTACTGTTTCATAATTTGCATTTTTTTTCAGGCATTTACAGTTGAAATTAATGGATTTAACCCATGATAGGTTAGATCTAATGTTATTTTGGTTAGTAAGTGTAAGGGTGGTGACTTGCCACCTTCCATCTTATGTGTGAGTGCACTTTGAGGACATGGAAGAATAAATGAGAAGAGATGAAGTTGTCGTCTAATTTAGTTTTAAGGGTAAACAGGGAAGTACCTATAAAAGTTTAAATGTAAGTGATGCTTGTTAAAGGATGGGTTGTGATCTAAGTGAAACACAATGATGGGTAAGTGCTTTGGATAGGTGTAAAGATGATGTTAGACACCCTTGCATGCTCAAACAACTTGTCTTCTCAAATTATCCTAGTTAGTGCATGTGGGTCCTAGGTGAAAGTGCAATGTGGTGATACTAAATGTAAAAGAAAGGAGATGAGAGGGAGTGGGGATCACACATACTTGGGATGAAGTTGAGATAATGGGAGTTTTGGGTATTACTTGCTCATGAAGATGAGAGGGAGATGAGATGTTAGAACTCTTGTATTTTGATAATGTAAAAATCTGTATGAGAAAATAAATTGTATTTCACAGATATTACAAGATAGTTTAGCAAACTGAAGATTAGAAGACAGATAAATAGATATAGATAGTTCAGAAATTACTACTATAGAGATATAGAAACTTCAAATAGTTACAACACAGGTTAAAACTTAAGTATCTGAAAGAGGAATAAAATCGGAAGGTTAACAAACTAAGTATCCAAAAGGTAGTTTAAAACAATAAGAATTCTTTCGGAGAGTTAGAATGTTAACTATCCGAAAATAGGAAGCATTCAGAAAGTTAGTAAGATGATTATTTGGAAAATCAGAGAGTTAAAAAGTTAACTATCCGAAAGTCCAAGGAAATCGAAAAGTTAGGAGATTTAAACATTTGAGAACTTAAGGCTTTCAATTTCACATGTGTAAAAATCTAGACAGAAGCTTAAATGATTTTCGGAAGCTTACAGGGAAATTCGGAAGGTTACTGTAGCTAACTATTCGAAAGTTAAAACACTTCGGTGAGTTAACAGTTACAATTATCTGAAAGTTAAGTTACTCAAATACACACGTGCAGAATTCAGAAACTTAGTTAGAAGTTTGAAAAAGATGTTTTGGTAAGTTAGGAAAACTAACTATCTGAAAAATGGGATGTTTCGGAAGGTTATAAAATGAACTATCCGAAACTTAAGTTATTCTATTATGCACATGCCAAAATAGAATAACTACAGTTGAAAGCTTTAAGGGATTTAAGTGGATTTTCGGTGAGTTATGAACATCCTTCAAAGAGTTACACAGCTAATCATCCAAAAGTCAAAGGAAATTGAAAGGTTATCTTGAAACTCCCTTTCAAACGATAACTTGTATTGTCCCTAACTATCATAGCAAAACTTATACCTACAAAAGTGGAGGCTAGGGCAGTGGTAGCTTAGGTAGTGGTGAATTATAACTGCATTAGTCTTTTAGGTTCTACTTTAGGAATCTTCACTATAGATGTGTCATTTGAAGTGGTGCTAGTAGTAGCTTGAGAATCAACTGACTTAGTAACAGATCTATCCCAAGTAGGTTTATCATACTTGTCCCAATACTTATCTGATTTATGCCCTAACTTATCATAATGTTGACATTTTGATTTTCCTTTTTCCCCTTTGCTACCTTTACCTCGACCATAGGAGGAGGCGACAACTATTGCAGTACTATTAGTAGATAGAGAAGTCACAAGTGTAGTAGTGGAAATCTATAGAACTTTGGCAAAGGTTTCCTTCAAGTTAGGCATCTGATCTAGGCCAAGCACCTGTCCATAAATTTGGAAACTCAAATCTAGGTTTAAACTTGTGAGAAAGGCAACAACAAACAATTCTTCTCTATATTGTTGGAAAATTGTAATATCTATTATTGGAGGTTGGTATAAGTTTAGCTCTTTGAGAAGGCCCTGAAGACCATTATAGTACTCTTGGAGACTTTGCTCACCTTGACAAAGAATGAACAATTTGTCATACACCTAAAAAATCTTAACCACATTTTTTTCAAAACCATAGGTCTTTTTCAGTGATAACCAAATTTTTCGAGTAGGATGCATCATAAGGACACCACAAATGATAGAAGGCTCTATACTAGCAATGAGCCAAGAGACTGACAACATCATTAGCAAGTTAGTTATCATAAGTATCAGATTTTTCATTTGGAGGGTCACATGTCAAATGATTTAGTTTCTTATGAGTAAGAACAATAATTTCAAAACTTTAGGCCCACAAAATATAATTCTTGCTATTAAGCTTTTCAAAAATCAGAATCAAGCTATAGATTAGAGTCTTTGGAGGTCATTATACTAAGAAACAAACAACAATAGGGCAAGCACACAAAAAAACTATGGATAAGACAAGGGATTGCAAACCACAACTATTCAGCCAACTTCTAGTCCAATAATGGTCATGAGCAGCAATGGAGAATAGAAACCCTACCCATAATCAACACTCTAGATCACAAGGAAAGTCAAGCAATGAGTGGTATTGCAATGAGCACTGTTGTCTAGTTGGATGGCAAATGACATCCAACAAAAGTCAAAGGTGAGATGAGCTGCAACTTCCTGGTCAACTTCAATGGAAGGATACGAGCAGGCAGCTTCTGTTGACACCACTAGCCAAGGAGGTTAGCACAACTAGCCAAGTAGGGTCGACACAACTAATCACGGGAGATGACTAGCACAATCGACCAAGAAGGGTCGGCACAACTAGTTAGGGGAGATGACTAGCACAACCATCTCAAGGATGGTACATGAGGAAAATGCAGTCACACTACATGTAGGACCAACAACAAGACTACACCATTGGGTCCTAATGCATAGGGGGGAAGTCAGGTAGACGACTCAATAGCGACGAAGCTCGATCGAAGCCGCACATGGGCAAACGGAGTGGACATGATTGAGATTGTAGGGAAGGAACCTTTAGAGGTCTCAATCAATAGACGGGAAGGAGATGAACAGTGATGTTGATCGAGTATAGTGATAGAAGGGGAGGATGATGGTGGAGCCCTAATTAAGGTCAAGCTCTGATACCATGTGATTAAAAGAGTGAAAAAAAGTATATTTTGTTGATCAATGGTACACATATATATATAGGCTTATATAGATTTGTAATGTGGTAAGACAAGATCGACTTAAGCTTACATATTTATGCATACTTTTCATGAATGCACTAAAAACATTGAGATTGATTGTTATTATGTTCGAGAACTTGTTACTAGAATGATCTTTAGTTCTCACACTAAATCTTCATAATAAACTACTAATATTTTTACTAAAGTCTTGGTGTTACTGTCTTTAAAGATTTTTGTAACAAGCTAGACTTACTTGATGGAAATGTAATAAGGGTTTTTCCTTGGTTCATTGTGTTTGAGAAGTACTAACCTCCCCTACTGAGTTTAATACACCAAAAATAGCATAACCAATTACAATCATATCCTCCCTAACTTATACAAATAGGAAAATAACATTCTTAAGAAAGGAAATCTAATCTTCAGTGTTGGATCATATTGGACTGTATATGGGTTGCATTGGGTGCCATCTAGTCCTATTGCATCTCCCCCATGGTTGAAGAGACCTTGTCCTTAGGGTTTGAAAATTAAGTCACCAAATGATAGTAGTCTTCCCATGACATTGAATCTACACCTCCTTCCCATTTGAATTAACACCTTTGTGATTGTCTTGTTCTCTTATTTTTCCATCCTATGATCTAAATTTTTAGTTGATTCCTTGTTGATTTAAGATGCATGACAGACTGTTTTTGACCAATAGTATTTGTTACCTAACGAATTCTCCTCCTAAGTTGTGATACATGGAAAACAAGATGAATTTGGGATCTCAATAGGAGTAGTAGGCAATATGCAGCCTTGCAAAGCCATGTTTCCACCCAAACTGGACCATGGTACCTTAATGCCCTAAATCCTACAATCTACAACACTACATTCATGGTAATGTTGTAATTTTAAATAAACCTAATCACCCACCTCATATTCTTCGTCATGTTGGTGATGGTCAACTATCATCTTCATTCATTTTTGGGCCTTACTGATATTCTCATGTAGCTTTTGGAATAGAATTTCACGATTCTACAGGTCCTCATTCACAGCTGCCACATTTGTAGTGTCAGATACATATTAGAGTGGGCTTGGCAACTTGACTCCATATAAAGCTTCAAATGACGTCATCCTAAGGAGTTGTGGGTGTTGGTATTATGCCAATATTTTGCTTAAGAAAGTCATCTGGTCCAATATTTGTGGTTCTGAAAGTAAAACATTGAAGATAAGTTTCTATTATGCAATTTAAATCCTCAATTTGCACATCACTTTGGGGATGATATGTGAAAGTTATGCACAATTTTGTCCCTTATATCAATTCACACCAAAATGTGATAGTAAAGAGGGGATCCTAATCACATACAATGTTTTTGGGTATCTCATATAATCTAACCACTTGCTCTTGAGCTATTTCTTGTGTAGTGAAGAGATGTTTAAGTGACACAAGATGCTAGTATTTGGTGAGCTGGTTGATCACCACAATATTAACAATTTTTCTCCATGATAGTGGTAATCCCTTTATGAAATCCATACTGATATTAATCTAATTGCTTTTAGGGATTGGTAATGGTCACAATAGTCTTGTTGGTGTTGTGTTGTTGTATTTCATACCTTGGCACATTAACTTTTAACCTATGAAATCTCTTTTCACACCCAAATGGCCTACAATAGGTGAATCATGAAATTGCTTAAGTAACATCTTGTGCAAACCTTGTTCTTTAGCTATAACCAACCATTACTTGTAAAATAGCACTCCATCTACCAACCAAAACTTGTTGGAATTGAGTTTTCCCTTCTCCCATCACTCTAGCAAGGCATGGTACACATTTGAATTTTGATGATCTCCTTAATTTGTTGGAAGTAGGTAGGTGTGATCATTATAATGGCATGACTTTGTAGTAGTGTTGGTTAATGCACCTGAGATAATGCATTGGCCACCTTGTTTTCACTTCTTGGTTTGTATTCTATCTTATAATCCAACTCAAGGAACTTGGTAAGTCATTTTTCTTACACCTAAGTCTTGATTTGTTATTCCTTCGAATACTTTAAGCTAAGTTGGCTTGTTTGAATGATAAATTGACTTGCTTCCATTTGTTGATGGCTGTTAGGATGACTAACATCTCTTTTCGTAAATGGACAATTACAATTGCTTTTCTTTGTAAGTTTTACTTATGTAAGTGACATTCTTGTATCAATGCCACTCCCATCTTGACTTTGAAAGCATCACATTTTCATTATGACCCAACAATTGGTATCAAAGCTAATAGGAATCGATTTTTCATTTTTACAAGTTAGGATTGTTTATTTATTCCCTATTTATAATGGCTAATATTTCAAATAATGAAATCTTAGTAATGATTGAAAGACAAACTACCACTCGTTCTCCTATGTTTGAAGGTAGTAATTATGATTATTAGAAATATAGGATAAAAGTATTCTTTCAATCAACAAACTTTAAATTATATTACATAATTAGTAATCTTATAGTATTAGTTACGACTCCATATGATACATGGACTTTTGATAAAAATGAGTGAATGATATTAAATGTTAAAGGTTTAAATATATTGTTTTGTACTTTATTTCATGATTAATTTAATAAAATATCTGCATATCAAACTGCACATAAGATATGACATACATTAGAAGTTGCCAATGAAAAGGTATTAATCAAGTTAAAGAATCAAAAATTAATATGTTAGTACATAAATTTAAACTGTTTAAAATACACGAAAATGAATGTATCTCTGATATGTTTTTTCATTTTTTTGAGATTGTAAATTCATTAAAATCATTAGGCAAAAAATTCGAGAAAAAAAACTTAGAAAGATCATTAGATCTTTAACTAAGATTTAGACTCAAAAGACAACATCTATTAAGGAGTCTAAAGATTTAAATATATATACTTTGGATAATCTCATAAGAAATCTTACAGTTTGTGAAGTACAACATTTAGATTCAAAAGAAAAGAATTTTAAAAGGAATCTTACTTTTGAGATTGATACAGTTTGAGAAGTCACTGATGATTCTAACGAAGATTTACTTTTGTTGATCAGAAAATTTAAAAAATTGTTGAAGAAACGTAGGAACTTTAGGTTAATAAAGACATCTAAAAATATGGAGAAGTCATTTCAAAAGGAGAAAATTATATGTTATAAATGTAATAAGTTGGGTCACTTTTAAGCTAAGTTGGCTTGTTTGAATGATAAATTGACTTGCTTCCATTTGTTGATGGCTGTTAGGATGACTAACATCTCTTTTCGTAAATGGACAATTACAATTGCTTTTCTTTGTAAGTTTTACTTATGTAAGTGACATTCTTGTATCAATGCCACTCCCATCTTGACTTTGAAAGCATCACATTTTCATTATGACCCAACAATTGGTATCAAAGCTAATAGGAATCGATTTTTCATTTTTACAAGTTAGGATTGTTTATTTATTCCCTATTTATAATGGCTAATATTTCAAATAATGAAATCTTAGTAATGATTGAAAGACAAACTACCACTCGTTCTCCTATGTTTGAAGGTAGTAATTATGATTATTAGAAATATAGGATAAAAGTATTCTTTCAATCAACAAACTTTAAATTATATTACATAATTAGTAATCTTATAGTATTAGTTACGACTCCATATGATACATGGACTTTTGATAAAAATGAGTGAATGATATTAAATGTTAAAGGTTTAAATATATTGTTTTGTACTTTATTTCATGATTAATTTAATAAAATATCTGCATATCAAACTGCACATAAGATATGACATACATTAGAAGTTGCCAATGAAAAGGTATTAATCAAGTTAAAGAATCAAAAATTAATATGTTAGTACATAAATTTAAACTGTTTAAAATACACGAAAATGAATGTATCTCTGATATGTTTTTTCATTTTTTTGAGATTGTAAATTCATTAAAATCATTAGGCAAAAAATTCGAGAAAAAAAACTTAGAAAGATCATTAGATCTTTAACTAAGATTTAGACTCAAAAGACAACATCTATTAAGGAGTCTAAAGATTTAAATATATATACTTTGGATAATCTCATAAGAAATCTTACAGTTTGTGAAGTACAACATTTAGATTCAAAAGAAAAGAATTTTAAAAGGAATCTTACTTTTGAGATTGATACAGTTTGAGAAGTCACTGATGATTCTAACGAAGATTTACTTTTGTTGATCAGAAAATTTAAAAAATTGTTGAAGAAACGTAGGAACTTTAGGTTAATAAAGACATCTAAAAATATGGAGAAGTCATTTCAAAAGGAGAAAATTATATGTTATAAATGTAATAAGTTGGGTCACTTTTAAACTGATTGCCTTCTTAACAAGAATAGAAAGAAAAAATTTTCAGATTAGACAAAGACAAAAAGTTTAAAAAGAAAAGAGCATTGAAAGTGACATGAGATGACTTTTTCTCTTTACAAGGTGAAAAAAGGAAAAATTTAACATCAAACAATGAATCGTCTTTAAGTTAAGATTCAAAAGAAGAAAATTTGGCAAACATATGTTTTATGGTAAATTCCAGTAAGATATCTTCTGATCCTAATGTTAGTTATGATAATTTTGATAGATTACTTGTTGAGTATAATAAACTAGCTAAAAAATATAAGAAAACAAAATCAGAAGTAAAGAACACTAGGAAATTATTAGATGAATCTGAAAATAAAATAGATTTTTTGAATTCTACATTGAACAAATTTAAAGAAGAAAATCAAAAGTATGCATAAGAAATTTTAAAATTTAATGTAATAGAAAAAGACTTGCATGCTAATTGTGAAAATTTATTTGCTGATAAGAAAAAAATGATTTCTGAAATTGATAAATTAAATTTGACTATTATGAATTTAAATTCTAAAATTAATATATTGAAACTTAAGGTTTGTGATCAGAAAGCCACATTGAGTAAATAAAATAATAGTTAAATAATTACAAATGAACTTAGTAGTAAAATATTAAATATAGAAAAGTAAGGTATTGGATTACACAATGTATCTTTTGAAAATTATAAATTGCATGATAATAATTCTAAGATTAATGCTTTATTTCAAGTATTAAGGATAAGACAAGAAAAATTATCTCTTGTGTAATTAAGAAAGGTGATAAATATATGCAAGTAGAAAAATTACAACACATAAATAATAACACAATATCTAAAAGCCCAAAAAGGAATTTTCAGAAGAATAAGACAAAGTTATTTAAAAATGAAAGTTCGAATATTTTTGATCAGTTTTTTTCATATTTGAATAAAATTAGATATTGGAACATTCTTATGAAAGATCGGCAATTAAATAACGAGAGATATGAAAATTTCAACTTTACTAAACATGAAAATAAATTTTCTAGTAATTATAATAAAAAGATTAATAAACGTAGAAACAGTTATCAGAAAACAATTAAGTTGAAATTGAAAAATATTGACTATAATGATTTCAGTATCTCTCCCTTTAACATTCTTGGACCTAATTAGGAATGGATTCCAAGAAATAAAATCTTCTTTTAATTGTTTTACAGGTAAATAAATTAAAATGTGTAATAAATAGTAGAATATCTAGTCATATGATTGGAGATAAATGATTACTTACAGAAGTTGTAATGACCAAGAATGGATAAGTTATCTTTGAGAATAAAAGTAAGATTAAAATCCTTGGGTTTGGCAAGATACAGTTAACTAAAAAGTATTTTATTAATAATGTCTTATTAGTAATTTAATTTATTAAGTGTGTTTGTCTTAATGAAATATTACAAGGTAATCTTTGAAAATAATTTGTGTAAAATTGTAGATAAGAATACAAATGAAATTTTATTTATTGCGTATAAGAAAAGATTAGTTTGTATTTTAAATTTACCTTCTAACGTTGTAAATAATAGTGATTGTTTAATTGCAAAATAGATGAAGTTATTTTATGATATAGAAGGTTAGGTCACTCAAATTTAAAGTTATTAAAAAAGCTATTTAGAAAAAAATCTAGTTAGGAGTTTATCTAGCATTAAGTACTTAAAAGAATTTATGTATGATGCATGTCAATTAGGTAAACAACATAGAATATTTTTTAAATTATTAAAAGAAGTAGCAAGCAAAAGAATATTAGAATTAGTACATATGGATTTATTCAGACCTGCTAGAATAGCTAGCTTAAGAGATAAACATTATGCTTTTGTATTAATTGATGATTATTTTAGATTTATTTGGGTTTATTTTTTAGCTAATAAAATTAAAGTTTTTGTTTAAAGTATTCTACAATAAAGTACAGAATGAGCAAAATATTAAAATTCAAAAACTTAGGAATGATCATGATACAGAATTTGATAATGATCAAATAGACATTTTTTGTAAAGAGTTATGTATAGATCATAGGTATTCATTTACTAAAGCTCTTTCACAAAATGAAATAATCAAAAGGAAAAACAGATTCAGGAAATGACTAGAATTATGATAAATAAAAATAAGTCACTCTTATTTTTCTAGGCAGAAGTAGTCTATGTAGCATGTTACGTTATAAATAAGGTACATCTAAGACCTATTATAAATAAAATTCTATATGAGATGATATAACAGAGTTCTTAAAATATATTATTTAAAATCATTTGGTTGTAAGTATTTTATATTAAATATTAAAGAACGTAGAGATAAATTTAGAGTCAAATCTAATGAAGGTATTTTTGTTGGTTATTCTATCAAGAGTAAAGCATATAGAGTGTACAACATATCAACAAAAACAATTGAAGAAACCCTACATGTTAATTTTTGTGAAAATTCTCGTTTGGATTTTAGACATGCTGAAAATGATGATAATTCTAGAATTCTCTCAACAAATTTAGATATTGTTGATAAAGAAATTGAAAATTTATTTGATAGGATAAGAGATATATACTTAGATGATGAAAATCTTGAAGAAAATAATGTCATTCCTATAAAAAATATAGAGCATCAAAGAAATTATTGTTATGCTTCATCTCATACTATTAATCAAATAATAGGTGACCCTAATCAAGGTGTTAGGATTAACTTATTAGTAGTTAATATTTGTGGTGCTTATTTATTTATTTTTTTACTAAAGCCTAAGAAAACATAAGATGTCTTAGATGATGAATTTTGATATTTGGTTATGAAAGATGAGTTAAATCAATTTATAAGGAATGATGTATGAGATCTAGTACTACTTAAAAACTAGTCTGTTATAAGAACTAGGTGAGTATTTAGAAACAAAGTAGATTAGGATGGTTAGATAGTTAAAAATAAAGCTAGATTGATTGCTTAAAGTTATAAGTAAGAGAAAAGAATTGATTATGATAAAATATTTGCTTTTGTTGTAAGACTAGAATTTATATGAATTTTGTTACTCTTTGCTTGTTACATAAATTTTAAATTATATCATATAGATATTAAAATTGTTTTTCTAAATGGTAATATTAAGGAAGAAGTTTATGTAAAACAACCTCTTGATTTTGAAGATTTAAAACATCCTGAGTATGTTTGCAAGCTTAAAAAGACATTGTATGACTTTAAGTAAGCACCTAGGTTTTGGTACAAGAGGTCATCTAAATTTCTTGTGGAAAAAGACTATTTCATGGGAAAGACAAATCATACCTTCTTTATCAAGAAAATTAAAAATGATATTTTAGTAGTTCAATTTTATATAGATGTCATCATATTTAGAGTAACAAATGAAAAATTAGTTGAGTTTTTTTAAATGACATAATTAGTTAAATTGAAATGAGTATGATGAGTGAATTATCATTCTTTTTAGGTTTGCAAATTAAGCAATTGGAAAAAGGGATTTTTATTTCTAAAGAAAAATATATTCGAGATTTATTAAAGAGGTTTAGTTTAGATAACATTAAAGTGAAAAATACACCAATGAGTACTATCATTAAATTAGACAAAGATGATTATGGAAAATCTTTAGATATAAAGAAATATAGAAGTATGATTGGTTTATTATTTTATTTAACAGTCAGTGGCCTAAATATCATGTTTAGTGTGTGTATCTATGTTAGATATCAATTAATTATGAAGAGTTACACCTACTTATTGTTAAAAGAATTTTTAAATTTCTATTAGGAACCATCAATTTTAAATTGTTTTACTTTAAACACAGTTCTTTAAATTTAATAGGTTATGGTGATGTTGATTTCGTAAGATGTAAGTTTGAAATAAAAAGCACTAGTGACACTTAATAGTTATTAGAAAATTTTTTAGTGTCATGGTTTAGCAAAAAATAAAATTATATGGCATTATCTACAACTGAAGTTAAATATATAGTTGTTACACTTTACTGTGCTCAATTCTTGTAGATTAAACAAACGTTAAAAGATTTCAATTTAACCTATGAATCAACTAAGATTTTTTGTGATAGTAGTTTTGTAATAAATCTGTCTAAAAATCTTATTTTACATTTAAGAGTTAAACATATAGAAGCTAAACATCATTTTTTAAGGGACAATGTGATTAAAAGAAATATAGAATTAAGTTTTGTTCTAACAGTAGAACAACTAGCTGATTTATTTACTAAATTCTTAGATGAAAATACATTCTCGAAATGAAGATTAGAACTTGGTATTTGTAGGTTATCTGATGTTTAATTGTTCTGTTCATTATTACATAATTTGATTTGCTAAAGTTAGTTTAAGTTTTTAATTTCTTATATATTTAGAAAAACTTAACTATTTGTTTTATAATTAATGCCTTACAGTTCTGAAATTTTGACTTTATTGAGATTAGATTATTTAAGAAAAATATTCAGAAAAAGCTTACTTAAGGAAAGATAAATTGATTCATTATGAGTACTAACAATATTTTTACCTGTGTATATGCTTTTAAAGAGATTTTAACTAGAAAACATATAGAAAGTGTGTTTAGTTTATTAATGAAAAGTTTTTAACATTCTATTATAAGATTAAGTCTTAGGGTTGCCTCTCTTTTATTTAGTTGTTTTCCTTTATTATCTGAAGTTACTTGAGTTATTAATAGAGGTGTCAATTGGGTTGGGTCATTGCAGACTAGCTTAGCCCAATCCAACCCAATTTTTTAAATCAGACCAGGCTAGGCTACAATATATTAGAAAATTAGCCTATAGGTTAGACTAACCTGCAAGTCGATTCGGACTAGGTCGGGCTGGCCAGTGGGTCGATTCAGGTTGAGCCTGGGTTGGCTTGCAGGTCAATTCAGGTTAGGTTGAAATCAACGGAAAATAAAAAATAAAAATTAGAATATGATACCTCTTATATATATTAATAAATGTAAATGTAAAAGTTGATGTATACAAAATTAATAAATGTTAAAGTAAAAGTTGTTAAAAAATTAATAAATGTAATATAAACTTGTTTAAATGTAGAATTTGATGTAACAATTGAAAATGTAGAACAAAGTTTAAATAATGTTTGATATGTATGTTACAAAATATGGAAATAATTAAATAAGAGATTTATCATAATAAATAGGAAAGAATTAAATAATTTAATCATAGCTATTTAATAAGAGATAATCTTGATTTTCTAGATTTTGACGTAATAAATTGAAGGAAAACACAAAAATACACATTTCTTATTTTATCATTAATGATAAGAGATTTATTAACAATTCCAACTTCTTCTATAGTATGTGAACATGCAATTAGTATTAGTGGTAATATATTAAATGATATAAGAGTAAGATTAAAAGATGATATTTTAGAAGCATTAATGTGTGTTAAAGATTGGAAGTTTATTTGTGTTCGTAGACAACAACAAAAAGATGAATTCATCAATGAATTTGTAAATTTAAATGTTTAAATATAATTATGTATATTAAATGTAAAAATATTTGATGTAATTATAAAAATAATGTAATTTTAATTTTAATTTAGAAATAAAATAATTATTTTAATTTTATGACTTATGTTTGAATGTGTCGATGGATAATGAATTATAAATGGTCTATTGATGATGTCTTGATATTGATGTTAATGTGATGAATAATAATTTATGAATTATGAATAATGACTTATATTTGATGTTCATGTATTTATAAATAAAATAATATGTGTTGAATGATGAATTGATTATCAGAAATGTTGTAATTTTTTTTAATTTAAAATCAAAAACTTTGATTAGATTGAAGTTAAGATTCGATCAAACTAAAAGAAAAATAAAGAAAATAAAAAACTTCAGTTGGATTGAAACTTATCTTTGATTAGATCAAAGGAAAAAATAATAAATTTAAAAAGCTTTGATTTAATTGAAACTTATCTTCGATCAAATCAAAGGAAAAAATAATAAATTTAAAAAACTTTGATTAAATCGAAGAAAAAAATTAAAAAATTAAAATATGTTGGTCAGATAGAAGGAAAAAATAAAAAACTTCGATCAGTCTTATTGAAGAAAAATAATAATAATAAAATATTAAACTTCGATCAAATCAAAAAATAATAATAATAAAATATTTAAAAAAATCAAAAACTTTGATAAGATCGAAGTTAAGCTTTGATCAGTACAAAAAAGAAAATAAAAAAATAAAAATTTCGATTGAACAAGTAACGAAACTATTTAAAAAAACTAAAAAAATAAGTTTATCATTAAAAAAATTCTAGTAAGATTATTTAACTAGAAATAAGATAAAAAAAACTATATTATTGAATATTGAAGTGATAATCTTAATAGTTTAACCAAAAATTAATTCTTTTCATTCCAGTAATTCTCGATAAAAGAAATTAAAAAGGAATGTCTAAAGTCAAAACAATGAATTTTTTTTTGTAAAAGCCTTCTTTAGAGAATTATTATCAAGGAAAAACCTGTCATGTTTGATGATAAAATACCATAATTCATTAGTCATGACCAAAGCAATTCATAAGTGGTTGAACTTTTTTAAGTTAAGTTTTCTTTTGATGGAATAATGGTCATTAAGACCATGAAAATTAAAAGGAAAAACTATTTAGTTATACTGTTAAAAAAATAAAAAACTAAAAAAAATTTGGTTGGACCGAAGTTGACCTTTGGTTAAATCGAAGAAAAAAATAAAAAATAAGTAAAATGGTTTATAATTAATACATTAATGTAGTGGGAGCTAGACTAAACATAACAAACTATACATTTATGCTAAATTAAGTTTAGTACAACGATTAAACTATTTAATTTAGTTTCATATACAGTTATGCATTCTTTAGATATCTAGCATTCTGTTTTAACATTATTTCACAAATAGATAAATAACTATCTAAGTTTGTCGAACAATTATGTCTTTATTCTCTTACAAACTCGAACAGTTATGCATTCTCTAATTATGTTGGATACTCATTTTTGATTATTTTTATTATCTAAAAGTATGTTTTTATGAAGTTTTTTTTGGTAAAACGATTGAAATCAAATTTAGTAAGTCTAATTTTTAACTTTTGTTCATTACTATTTTATTTTCTTATGAAAAACAAAAAGAGAGATAATATTTGGATTTAACTGAACTATCTGTACTAAGGTTTGACAACCCATTTAAAGTAAGTCATATGTCTTAACTATCTACATTAGGGCTTGACAACCCATTTAAAATAAGCCATATGTCTTAACTGAACTATCTGTATTAGGGCTTGGCAATCTATTTAAAGTAAGTCAAGTACTTTAATTAAACTATCTATATTAGGGCTTTACAACCCACTTAAGTTAGTCATTTGGACTTAACTTCATTATCTATATTAAGGTTTGACAACTCAGTTTAAAGTATAGCATAGTTTATCATTAAATACATTAATGTTAGGAGAGTTAAAATAAGTACAATGAATTGATACATTAAACACTATACATTTATGTTGAATTAAATTTAACAAAGATTAAACTATTTAATTTAGTTTAGTATACAATTATGCATTCTCTAGATATCTACTATGAATAGTTATGTTTTTATTCTCTTACAAACTCAAATAGTTAGGTTTTTATTTGAGTTTCTTTTGTTTTAAATACTTTATTACTTTTAGAAAACTCAAATAGTTATACTTAAATGTTTGACTTTTTTTTGCATATCTGGTTTAGAAACTTGAATAATTATTAGGTAAAGAATAAATACTTGTTATTGTCATTTCAATACATTTACCTGTCAAGATTACATGTAACAATAACTATTTTAGTTTGTTATATAGTTATGTGTTTTATTGCTTATAAAGTTCAACTAATTATCTTAAATCTTTGAGTTTCTCACTTTATCTCTTTTACTTAGCTTATTTTTTTTAAATGGTAAAATTGTAAAGTTATGTTAAATCTTCGTGTTTATTAGATTGTAAACTTGTACAGTTTTTCATAATCTTTCGAGTAACTTATGCATTTCACTTTTACATATCGGATCTTACATTTTTTTTTTGGCACTAAATGATTGAATCTGAATTTTCAGTTATAAACTTAAAGAGTTATAAATATTTACTGACAACCTTTCATATTTCTACCTTCATTACCTTAGATTGAAAATTTCTACTTTCACTAAATTCTACAGTGTAGTGCGAAGATTAATCAACAATGTTAAGATGTGGAAGGGGACGTGGTAGACTTAGCAAAACATAAAAGCAAGAGATAGAATTAAAGAAAATAAAAGCGAGGCTCATGACATTTATTCATAGTATACATTTTTCTTTGAAATATTACATGAAATTAGAAAATCTATTCAGGAAGAAAAAAAAATTTGTTGAAAATTTATTAGGAATTATGTCGAAACACAATTTCAACTAAAACAAACATAACTTTTTGCATTAAACCTATGGAAAAGAATGTTACAACTTGACCTTAAGATTGTTTCAAGTTTTAGATAAGTATCAGAAAAATTGATACAGTCTATCATATATTATGAAAAAAAGTGAGAATCAATGATAGAAAATATAAATAGGGAATTATCAAATTTATATTTCCAGCATTATTTTTCTCCTACTGTTTTAGATGAAATACAAAAATTTATAAATGAACATAAAACAACAATTTGGAAAATGAGCCTTCGAAGTGAAGGACAAAAAATATATCAATTGAAAATGGCAGAGGTTGATGTTTTAAAATAGTATATTCCATTATTGCAACTTAGGTAACCTGGTGAAGGACTATCAAACCCATAGGTGTCTCTTACAAGAGAATTCAAGAAAACCCTAGAATCACCAAAAAGATCAGAACCCCTATAGAAATATAATCGAAAGAAAAAGACAATTGAACATTTAAGACTACTATAGGAGAACAATGAATTTTGCAGTAAAAAGTAGAATCATTGAGAAATAGAAAACTTTATTTCATTGCTAATGTTGGAAAAGAATTCCCAACTAGAATTCCAACAGATGTGACAAACCTTAGATTATAGGTTTATACATTAAGGTACTATGTTATATTAACTTATAATGTTTCTTTTAACATGATGACAAGTTTTCTAAGAAATATTGTTGCAACCCAAAATTTATTCTCTACTTATCTTACATAATCAGCAAATGTAGAAAATTTTGATAGTTTTGATACATATACAGATGATATTGACGTAGATGATATAATTGATAACATAGACATAGAGTTTATGAATTTTGAAGACGTATCATCTGAAGAAGAATGTACACTCTTATTGTATCTTCAATAGTTATGAATAATTTTTGGTATAGTTGCCTATTCAATATTGTTTATATCTAGTTGTTTGTTACAGTATAGATGTTATTTGTTTGTAATTGTATATAGTCAATAACATATACAATTTCAATTAGAATATCATACTAATGTCTCAGGTACATAAAGTATGGAAATACAAAATATTCTTATGCTAGGAATGGATATTGAATATTTTTCAATAATGAGAGTTGTTTAATACAGTTGTATAGATAAATATTGATAATTTTGTAGAAATGTTTGTTGTTGGTATAGACCAATTTCATATAGAAAACATTGAGAATAATACACAAATGATAGTTGTTGATATGTTTGAAAACATTTAAACAAATGAAGCTCAAAGTATTATTGATACAATAATTATAGATATTTTAGATGTTTATACTGAGTTTGATAAAAATTCAACTAGTTCTAAAAGATCTGACAATATAGTTGTTGATGAAGATATTCTAATAAATCCTAGGTTAGAAGCACATGACAAGAAAATTCCAAATCTTAAATAGAATTTAGAAGATATACTATTATAGTTTAGAAATAAATCCTGTTATGAAAAGTTTCAAAATTATAAAACTTTTACAATTTTATATTTTAGGCTAGTTAAGTTTGAAGGAATGACGAACATTAGAGAAATGTTTGAATTTCAAGGATTATTGACATTAATTCCACAATAACTAGGTCATCTCTCACTACTAGAAATTGTAAGTTGTTTTTATTCAAACTTAACAATTGTAGAAGATATTTTTATTTCAAATATACAAGAATTAGACATTCATACTATTATATCAAGTACTCGGATTAAAGAATGAATGAGTTAAATTATTAGAAAGAAAACAAATTTATCAATTGAGATGAGACATCAAGTAAATAGTAAAGTATTCTAAAGTCAATAGTGAATTAAGATTATTAAATGATTTAAATGACCAAGCTAGATTTATTGCAAAAATATTGCATGCTTTGATTTTTTAGATGTTTGGTCATGGAGTTGAAGTTGGTAGATGTTTTTATGCAACGTATGTCTTGATGAATCACATATAAGTAAATTAGTATGATGTTTTTATCTATTATATTTAGAATTTGTAGAGTAAATTATTTTTTGATGATGTAATTTTGAGTATTGTGGCAAATCAAATAGATATTATACTTTGACCATAGAAAAAATGAAATCAAGGTCTTTCTTTGTAAAAGAATTGCATAAATACTAGGAAACAAATCCACCTGAAATTAGGCATAGATAGTAATAACAAACGGAATAATCAAAACAACAAAGATGACGTATAGTACAACAATAACAACACACAGAAAGACATACAAAACAAATACAGTAACCTTCACAAGTCCATATTACAGATTTAGATTAAGATACAATTGATTGAATAAACAGAGTTAGTGTAGAAATTGCATAGAAAATTTCAAATACTCTGTTAGACATTTTTAGAAGATAAAGAGGCTTGTGAAAGAATAAAAATAAATTATGTATTCAATTTAAACAATTATTTATTAATTTATTGCCAAAAATGTAAATAACTGTTGATATTTATTTCGTTTATATATTATTGTAAGTAGTTAATATTTCAACAATTTATATCCACATTTGATTTATGTATGTTTGAAGTTCTTTTTGAATTATGTACTTAGCACATTTTCTTTTCCTTACATGATATTAATGCTTTTTATAATGATAAAAATGGAGAGAACAATTATTTGAGACTTATTAAGTTTTGTCATCATAAAAAAGAAGAGATTGTTAGGAATTTTGTTTTGATGATGAATATTTTATTAAGTCTATAAATAAGTCTAAGTATAATAGTTGCACAGTTAGACGTTAATGTGTTTTAAAAAGTCATATAGTTATAAGTTAACGTTTCTAGTTAGTTGAAGAGTTATGTTAAAAACTTGTATAGTTAAGTTATTTGCACTTGTGTTTTTAATATTTTAAGTTGTCACATATTTTTTATGTACGATCAATAAAGAAAAGTCGAAAAGTTTAGATTATTATTCGAGTTTTTATGTATGGATAGATAACTATTCGAGTTTTATAAAGTGACTAACGAAAAGTTAAGTTTATTTGTTTCAATCATGTGTTTTGTAAGTGAAAAATTTGAAGAGTTATAGATAAATGTTCAAGTTTTTACAGGTCTTAAAGAATAAATGTTTGACTAAAGTGGTGATTTAGAATATATATTTTACAAATTTCTAGAAAGAAGACTTTCAATTGTTTTATGACAGGAGATCGTGGAAATTCAAAAATAGTAGAGATAGTGGAAATTCAAAAAGACGGTGAAGATCATGGATAATTTAAATTTAAATTTGAATTAGTATGTGAGATGATGAATTATAGATTAAGAGGATGAACATGTTGAATGTGAAAACACAGTTCTACTACTATAAATAAAGGGTATGAGTTACACTTTATTTATCTTTACATCAATCTCTGATATCCCAACATCAATATAGAGAGATCCCAACTTCAATACATCGAATCTTAAACAAATTCAAAAAAAGAGTTACTACAACGGAAGTTTCAAAGATTCGAAGGAATAAGGAAGCAAAGAAATACAGAAGCTGAGAAAATTTCCAGAAGAATCAGAAAGCTACGTGTAAAAGTTCAGGTTTGAATATACAATTCAAATAAAGTTAGAATATAATAGATTTTATTTTATTGAATTGTAACTCAAAAAAATTGTATCAAAATCGACAAGTAGGGTATTGTACTATAAGCGTATGTAATTTCTTACTTTATCAATAAGAAATTTAGAATTATAAATAGTGAGTGTTTTATACTCTTATTTTATTCACTAGATCTTTAAATTCTAAAAACATAATTCACTCATTCTCTTGTGATATTACAACTTAATAGCATGATAGGACATGATAGGAAATATAAGGTTGTTTAAACATTAGAGGAAATGATCGGAAAGCAAAAAATGAGATGTTTATGTAATTGTAGGAAATGACAGAAAATGTATTATTAAATAATTTTAAAATATTAAATAATAAATTAAAATAATAAATTGAAAAAAATTACTACTAGCTTGATAAAAATGATAGAAAATTAAAAATGTAATCATTTTTAAAAAATTAAATAAAAAATATTATACTTGAAAGTAATATTTTAAATATTATAGTATATATTAATAATTCATTAAATATAAATGTAACATGTGAAATAATATATTTGTAATTAACATAAACAACATTGTTTATTATAATCTAAATTTTTTCAGAAATAATAAGTTAATGTATTATTTAATATTATTAAGTTGTGTTGAAATTAATGTCAGTATGGATGATATTTGTACACATTTATATATGATAATTCATGTATTTTATGTTTTACAATTCAAGTTATTTGCATTTATACAAGAGAATATATGTTAATCACATTTTTATGACATTGCATGAATATGGGTACAAATACACCTTTTTAAATGCATATTTTCACTAAACATACTACATGTTTATATGATTAAATACATGTTTTAATAATTCTTAGGCTAGGGGAGATATTTTATAGGCTTACAAAGGAGTATCAAGGTATTGAAATAATTTGATATGACCTTATACATTTTATACATTATAGTTATGAACTTGTAAACATTAAATGTTATAATGTAACATTGGTTATGAATTATTTTAAATACATGTGTTACTAATTAATTTCATCATGGATGAAATTGCATTTCACACTTGTAAATATGTTAAAATAAATGTTACATATTCTAGAAATAAATCTATTACAAGTTCATAACTAAAATTATTTTTGGACATGTATTACTAACATTACATGCATGAGTTAAATGATTTTGCTTATAAGTTGATGATGGCCATTAGATCAAGTATAGGGATCATCAATCCCTTGATGATGGAAACTCTTATAAATAGGCCTAGGTTCTATGAAATCTTCCTTCTCCCTTCCCATTTTCAGACTTCTATCTTGAAGTTGCAAGCAAGGAGGGCTCTTCTCTTGGTGTCCACTTCACAAACTACCCTTGAAGGTAGGGATCTCCCTTCTCTTGTATTCTCGACTCTTTCTTCTGGCATTCGTCATCTTAGGGAGGTTGAATTGTTGTTGCAATCCCTCTTTGAGGTACTGAATTCGTGGAGGAGAGGTAGCTTTGGAGAAACAATTGGAGGTGTGGAGAATTATCTTCAAAAGTTCACTTTATTTGTTCTACACGTTGCTGCATTCTCTTCGATGTTGGACCTTTAATTCGTGAAGGGAACAAGCTACATTCAGAAGTGGAGAATTGGTGGAGAAGGTAGACATCTCAATTAGTTGAAGTAAGGTGGTGATGTCCCTTGTGTCCTTGCCATTAGAGGTGTGGTCTTAAGGTATAAGGAGATGACTTATGAGTTGAGAGGGATTTGTGTAATTCATGTTTTTTGTTATGTGTTTGTGTATTGTAATTCAACATTGTGGACTCAACCCGTTCTTGCATGTTTTCTATGAATGACTCCATGCATTTGCAGTTATAAATTTAAAATTCGGTTTCATGTTATTTTCCTAACATCTAAACCGTTAACAAGTTTTTGGTGCCATTGTCGGGGATTGAACTCGGGTTATCTGCGTGATAGGTGGGAATACTTACCACTATACCTGATGTGTTTGTTGATGCCATCAAGTTAAGGTTCATTCCCTTGGCATTATAGGATGATGCAAGTGTTGGATGTTCACCTTACTGACACTATCTATTAAGACTTGGGTAGAATTCTATGCCATATAATCTTTAAAACCAAAATATATCATTTAAGCCAACTATGCAACATTTAAATAGGGTATATGGCATTCAATCATATATAATCTTATCAAATATTTGAGTATCAAAAATTCGAGTATCACAATAAACTGATTTAATTTTTCAAGAAATGGTAATCGTCAAAAATTTATATATCCATTCCAATGAGGAGAAGAATATTTCCCACAATTAATAACTTCTACCATGCATATCAATAAAAAATGATCAAATTTGTGAAACAAAACAATCACATATCTAATCATATGAATTTGAAATGAATTCTAAAATTATTTAAATAGGTATTTTGGTATCTATTTAACCATAAAATTAGTTCTTGAACAATAAGGTATTGTACCTTTTGATACCTAAGCATAGGATTTTTGTTTCTTCACAACAAAATTATCTTTTCCATTTGATCAAGTTTTAATAAAATCATTTTCATAAGTAATATCATTAATGCATATCTAAGACCATGTCTAACATATAAATGACTTTGAGATGTAAACAATTTATCAAGATTTTTCCTACCATGAGTAAATTTGTTAACAATAGCATGTAAATTATGATTTTTATTTTTTAATAAAGATATTCTAACCTAATAATTTTATCACGCAGAACACTCAAGGTTATATGTTCTTTCATAGCATCATTCTCATGCTGCTAAAGAGTCAAATATCGGAATCATATTGAGGATTAATCATCTAAAAAAAAGAAACATAGTAAAAATGGAAGATCGTATTGGTAAAACATAATACTTTTGTTGAAACAACAAAAAAAATTCCAAATTTTAACTTGAAACTTAAAGATAAGATAAAACAAGTTATAATTATCATATAAAAACATATAGACAAAATTTTTTAAACAATTCTCTGTATCAAATATCAATTAGATAATATAATATTGCATGCATAAGAAAATTTTAAATTATGTACAAATAATTGAAAAAAAAACTTATAATTACAAATGACTTAAAATTCAAATTACAATTGTATATAAACTAAGTTAAAATCTAATGTATTTCAATTTTTATTTTAGTAGAAATTATATTACATTTCAGTATATACCAGGTTAGATTTCAATAGAATCTAGATTACAATTAAATATTTATTAAGTTACATTTCCATAAAATTTAGGTTACAATTCACTTATGAAATATAAATTAATAAGACTATACATAGTACCAGAGAATTTACATAATCTCTATAATTAAAAATTTTATTGACTTTGGAGTAATTTATAAATTCTTTTTCCTATAATGTAATTAATTTCTTTTAAAAAAATCTCACATAAATTAATTAAAAAATAAATTTTATGAGAATATAAATAGGTAGGTGGAAGAGATTTGTTATTCATAAGCAAACATAGATTAAAACAATAAAAAAAATGAGGACTCGTGGTTTTTTAAATACTTCCATCATTTTTTATGTAATATTTTTTTCATTTTTTCTTTTCTCTTCCCTTCTCTATAATCTTCATAATTAAAAATTTTATTGATTATAAGATTTTAGTGTAATTATAAAGTTTTATTCCTGTAATGTAGTTAATTTTTTTTTAAAACTCTTAAGTAAATTAATTTAAAAAATAGAAAATAAAGTTTGTAAGAATACAAGGGATAGGTCGAAAAAGAATGTTATTTATAAGAAAATATAATTTAAAAAAATTAAAAAATATTAGAATTTTTTGTGATTTATTAATACTTTCACTATTTTTTATGTAATTTTTATTTTTTTTCTTTTCTCTTTTCTTTCCTTTTTCCCTCTTTTATTTCTTTCTTCTTTTCTTTTTTTCCTTCTTTCTCTTACTCTCTTTCTTTCCCTTTTCTTTTTTTTTTCCTCGCATGTGTGATTATCATTTTCTTTTCTTATTTTATCATGATCATGCAAAATTCTTTTACGTTTCAATATTAAATCACGATATTTATCAAAAGGCTCATTAAAGACATCAGACAACTTATCATAATCTATGTTATTTGAATTTGAATTATTTACCTTGTTAGTAAGTCCCATGAGGTACATGTGTGTTACTCTTTCATTGATAGAGTTCTTCTCTTTGATTGATATTTTGGTAACCTCTTTCTTTGAATTTTTCTTTTTCTTCGTGCTCTTCTTTTTTCTCTCTTGAAGAGTATATCCTTATTAGTTGACACTTTTCCTTCATACTTTATACATTTTATTTTTTAGCTTCTTTTTTGTCAAATTGCTTTTGTTCCATTTGATGTTGAAGAGTCTTCCATGCTTCATGTGAACTGCTAGACTTTGAAATATAATTAAACATATCCTGATTTATAGAACAAAATAAAACATGTAAGCTTATGATATCTAAAGAATCAACTTTCTTCTTTTATTCATTGAAGTTTATAAGGTTTGTTTCAATTAAATTGACCATTTACAATAATATCTCACAATGCAAAATCAATGGAATTAAGAAAAATAATTATCTTACATTTCCAATAATTATAATTCATGTCATAAAAAAATGAGAGTTTATGAATATCTTGTTATCCCTTTATGGTATAGGATGTAAAAGTCATAATGATGATTAAATATATGAATAAATAAATTAAATTCTGATACCAATTATTATGATCAATTGACTTTACTAGAAGAGGATGAAGAGTGAATTTAATTGATTTATATGTGAATTAAATTATTTTATAGTAAATATGCAATATTAAATACTAAATGCTATACAAATGAAAGAAATAAAACACAAACTAAAGAAATACATGAAATTTATAATAGTTCACACCAAACTTAGGACTACATCTACTCCTCAAGCATCTTTGCTTGAATTCTACACTAATTTTCAAGTTCTAAGCTAACACCTCACTGTTTACAATTCCTTGGGAAAACTTGTCAAAGTTTATTCTCTTTACAACCTAGTAAGCCTTCACCACAACTCTGTGAGTTAAGCTTAAGACACAACTAGGAACAATTTTTGATTTCAGTATATCGGTATGTCATTTTTTCCATCTGCAATTTCTCTATCTTTGCTTGACTTCATTTTCTCCATTTTCGTTTGACTTTTCTTGATTTTCTCTAGTTTCTTGCTTGTCCTGGAACTTCCTTATACTCTCATTTTGATTTTGACTTAATATATCCTAATTCATGTACCAAACTTAATATATTCTATAATATGTTTACAATTAAGTTTTATATCATTAAAACCCATTGAGAAAAAAATTCCTAATAAAAATCTATGCAGTCACACGACTATGATAAAAGAAATCAAGGCTTCATAAGTTCTAAAGTAGAAATAGTCATGTCTAGTATCAATATGTCATTCTAGGTGAATGACATGCTAATTACCAATGAAGTTAATGGATCCTAGTGCCCTGTATGCTAGTGCCACACAGGGAAATCATGGATCTCCATTTTGGGTTTGCATGGTTTTGCAATATATGGCTAATGTAGTTACCAATGTCTTAATTATACAACAACACAGTTGCTTTAACTATGCACTAGAAAACAAACCGAATTCAAAAATTCTAGTGTGGCCATATAAAAAAGCTCTAGTGTAAATATTGGGTGACCATTTTCTTCGAAGTAATCTTCTAGTTTCTCTAGAAGCTTCATAAATGCTTGAATTTTTTTGGCATTCATGAATGTGTGCAAATCACAGGTCAGGAACCGTTCAGGAAAGTGGATATCTGCAATTCCAATTCCTGGTACCTTCCTCTGCAACATCGGTGATATGTTGAAGGTTATTTTTCTTTGTTTTTTCTCTCTTTCCTCTTTGCACTGTATATGGCTTGTATTTTTTTACTAATCTATGAGATTTCTAGATTTGGTCCAATGGAGAGTATGAATCAACGTTGCATAGGGTGGTCAACAATTCTTCCCGGTACAGGGTTTCAGTAATATTCTTTTACGAGGTTTGTGTGCTATCTTTTCAGAATTTCTCTTAATATTTCATGAAATTTTCTTCTGATTCCATTTATGATTTGCATAGCCAAACTTTGATGCCCCTATTGAGCCCTTGGAGATTTGTAAAGAAAGGGCAGGCGGTGTTGCAAAATTTGGTACGGTTGTGTATGGAGAACATCTTGTTAGAAAAGTTCTTACTAATTTTGTGGAGTAGCGACAATCGTTGCTGATTCAAGCTTTATCCACCCTCCTGAATTCTCTGTACTGATGAAATGAATGGGTTAGATAACAATGTTCCTGGAGAGATACCTAGTCCAGAGCTTCTATACTAGATGCATCAATGCAAAAGAAATTGCGAAACCTGTAGTCAATATGAGTAAACAACAATAAAATGTAGTAATATGCGAATGATACTGTCATAGTTGTATAATGATTGTGGAATACAAAGCTCAGGAATTAGTAACTGTTACTGGATTCTGTGTCCATCTCACAGTCCTGTCGTGATTATGAAAAATATTGATGTTGAAGATGCATAAATGATGTGGTGGGTAATTGTTTTCTGATGCCCAACAGTTTCGATATTCACCCAGTGTACATGTTTGCAAATTTAGTTAAATTATGTCCTAAAACTTAAATATTGAGTGCTAAATATTGTGGTAAGTCCAAAGTTAAAAGTAATAAAGTTAAATGAAATAAATGGAGGAAATATTTTGTACATTGAGGGGGTGTTTACAGAAAGAAAATGATAAAATATCATAAAAAATAACAAAAAGGAAAATGACAAAAGGTAACAAAAAGTTAATAGAAAATTAGAATGTTTGTGTATAAAATAGAAAATGATGAAATTTGAAATACATGTATTTGTGTATAGAATAAAAAATGATGAAAAATTATAGAATATAAAATATGTATGTATATTCACATAGTAGAAAATGTTAAAATTGATAGATTAAATATTTTTTTGTATTTGTCTGCAAGATAGAGAATAACAAAATTTACTATAAATAATATAAGATAAAGTTATTTGTGACAATAGTTACAACATAAAATATATTTCATACATCTCTATTGTTCCACATCTCTCATAATATTATCATATATTGTATTAGCAATTTGTTTTCTATAATTTTGACTTGATCTAATAGTAGCATATGCATCTTTTTCTGTAAAAGTTTGTTGAATATTATCATCTAACATTCCTTCTAATTCTTCTTGAAGGTTTTCAAGTAAATTTATTTTGTCTACTTTTTGAATAAAAAATTGTGAAACAAAAAACATGCTAATACAATCCTTCCTTATGTTTCAAAAGGAAATGACATATAACCTTGTAAAATTAAGAATCGATATTTGATTATTCCAAATGTACGTTCAATTATTGTCTTTAATTGTGAATACTTGTAATTAAAATTTTCAATTGCATTCATTGGAAGTCTATAAACATTATAGTCATTTAAATGATATCTTACACCTTGAAATGGTGCAATAAATTTTGGACTATTAGGAAAATCAGGATCTGACAAGTAATATTTACTTGCAATTTATACAAAAGTTTTGAATATAATGTTAGAAACATTAATTCTACAATTTCTACTATACACAAGTATTTCCATTATTTTTATTAGTATCATACCTAATGGAACTTCAAAAGCATTATGTCGAGAAAGTACATCTTTGTATCAAAGTTGTCATGATCGAGGGCTCATCATGGAGTTGCAATCACCTTTCAACCAACTCTCACCTACAATCTTTGATAGAGATGCATACCAGCACTAGGTGATTCGAATGACCACCTATCTAGAGGCGTAGGACTTATGGGATGCTATTGAAGAGGATGATCTTTTGGCTCAGCTGGAAAACCCTACAATTGCTCAAATCAAGCAACATAAAGAGAAGATTCGTTAATCAAAAGCTAAGGCTTGCTTGTTCTTTGTCATCACTCCAAAAATTTTCACATGATTATTGTCCTTCAGATCTCCTCATCAAATTTGGACTTACCTAAACAAAGAGTATGTTGGAGATGAATGTATTAAAGGGATGAAGATTCTAAATCTTACAAGAGAGTTTGAGTTGATGAGGATGAAAGACTCTGAGAGTATCAAAGAATACTCTTCTAAGCTACTTGCTATTGTTAATAAGGTGCATCTTTTAGGGTTAGAATTTTCTAATTCTCGACTAGTTGAGAAAATCTTGAATAGTATGAAGCTTCCATCACAACCCTTGAAAACACATGAGATCTAGCTAAGATTTTGTTGGCAAAGCTTCTTAATGCTTTGTAGGTGTAAGAGTAGAGGAGACTGATGTGCTAGGAAGGGGGTGTTGAAGGGGCTCTTTTAACAAAGCAATATTTTGATGGAAAAGGAAAAAAGAAGATTGACAAGTATCAAAGTAAGGTGAGTGGCACTCAGGACCCTAGTACAAGTAGAAGGAAAACCAAGAAAATTTTTCCACCATGCAAACACTGGCAATAAGAGTCATTCTCTTTCAAAGTGTTGGGTTCAACCTAAAGCAAAGTGTGCCAAATATAATCAAATAGACATGAAGTAGTTATTTGTAAGAAATTAAAGAAAAAGGAGGAGGAGGCTCAACAAGTAGAGCATCAAACAAATGAGGAGCACCTATTTGTGGCAACAAAAATGGTGCCAAATGAGGTATCAAAATCAAGTATAGATTTGTGGCTCATTAATAGTGGTTGCACGAACCACATGACCTTTGGTAAGGAGCTATTCATTCATCTTGAGCCATCAAGATTAGCAATGGTAAATATCTCTATGCTAAAGGCAAATGTGTAGTTGCCTTAAAAACACCTAAAGGAGTGAGAAATCTTGCTAATGTCTTATTTATTCCTCACTTGGATCAAAATTTAATAAGTGTGGGGCAATTGCAGGAGAAAGGGATAGATGTAAGGTTCATAGATTAGAAATTCTATCTGATTATTGATCCTACTGGTGAAGAAATGTTTACCTTGTAGATGAGAGAAAGAAGTTTTTATTTAGATCCAATGGAGCATTGTCACACTGCTAGTAATCACAATTAAGATGTCATTATTCTGTGGCACTAGGTTGGGACATTGTCATCTTGACAAATTACTAAAGATTGGGAATGAAAATTTAGTGTTGGACTACCTTATTTGTAGAAAACAACATCAATTTGTTCAACCTACCAACTCAACAAGATACATAGGAAGAAGTTTCCTTCCTCTAATTGGAAATCCTCTAAACAACTACAATTAATTCACTCAAACATTGTTGGGCCAATGAGCACTCCTTTGAATGGTACTATCTATTTTCTGTCCTTAGATGATTTTTCAAGAATTTGCTGGTTGTATTTCATGAAGGAAAAATCAAAAGTTTTTACTCACTTTAAGGTTTTCAAAAACTCTATTGAAACTTAAGTGGGATTTCCTATAAAGTGCATAAGGATGGACAATGACATTGAGTACACCAATAGGATCTTCAAATCTATTTGTGAAGATGTAGGGATTCAACATCAATTCATAGCCCCTTACCCCAACAAAATGGAGTGAGTGAGAAAGAGAAAAAATTGAACCATACTATATATGGCTTGATGTTTGTTGTATGAAAAGGATCTACTAAAATCCTTTTGGGTTGAGGCCTGCAACATTGTTGTTTACATCCAAAATAGATTAGCAACTCCAACACTTGATTATGTCTCTCCTTTTGAAAAATGGATGAGTTATAAACCTTCCTTAAAGCACTTGTGCACCTTTGTATGTGTGTGCTATGCTCATGTTCCAAAAGTGAAAAGAGACAAATTAGATCCTAAATCTACTCTAAATGTATTTGTCGGATATAGCCTAATAGCAAAGCATATAGAATTTTTGTAACAAGTCAATATAAAGTAATAGTGTCCAAAGATGTGTCCTTTGATGAAAGTGCTACCTAGAAATGGGAGAATGTTGAAAATTCTCAATAGTTATTTTAGTTGAAGATGCCTTGAACAGTTCTCATTAGAAGTAGGATATGGAGGAGGAAATAATAACTATTGAATAGAATGATACCTGATCATTAGCTAATCTTCCTGTAGGAAGAAAAATTATTGGAGTGAAGTGGATCTTTCAAGGGAAGTACAACTCTATTGGCATAGTAAAGAGGCACAAAGCAAGATTGGTAGTGAATGGGTATTCTCAAGAATTTGGTATAGATTACCTAGATACTTTTGTGCCTGTAGCTCGATTAGAGACCTTAAGGCTATTACTATAAGTGCAAATTCAAGCTGGACTACACATCACATGGATGTTAAAACAACATTCTTGAATGGTGATCTATCAGAGGATATCTAATGTACAACAACCACAAGGTTTTGAAGCTGCTCAAGGTAAACATCAAGTTTACAAACTAAAGAAGGCTCTCTATGGTTTGAAGCAAGCTTCTAGAGCTTGGTATACTAAAATTGATGCTCTATTATTGCATTTGGGATTTATCAAAAGTGAGTCAAAAGCAACTTTGTATATAAAGAGAGATGAAACTAAAATTCTCATGATCTCTTTATATGTTGATGACCTCTTAATCATTGGAACTTGTAAAGTCTCTATTGTAGAATTCAAGAAGTGCATGATGCAACACTTTCAAATGTTTGATCTAGGGCCAATGACTTACTTCTTGGGAATTAAAGTTCATCAATCAATAAATGAAGTTTGTATCTCTCAATGCAAGTATGCTAAAGACTTGCTGTGTAGGTTCAAGATGGATGGTTGCAAACCATCTAGTACACCTATGCATCATAAGGAGAAACTTAAAGACAAATCTTCAAATGAACTCATTGATGAGACATATTATAGAAGTATAGTGGGAAGCTTGATGTATTTGTCTGCTTCAATGCCAGATATAGCTTTTGCAATTGGATTTATCTTCAAACGAACTCATTGATGAGACATATTATAGAAGTATAATGGGAAGCTTGATGTATTTGTCTGCTTCAACGCCAAATATAGCTTTTGCAACTGGATTTATATTAAGATTCTTGCATAAAGTTGGAAGTGATCATCTACAAGTTGCTAAGAGAGTTCTAAGGTATGTAAATGGGATTGTTGACTATGGTCTAAAGTTTAGGAGGGTCCAAACTACAAAATTGCTTGGGTATTTAGATAGTGATTGGGTTGGATCAAATGTTGTTGATTACAAAAGTACTTTTGGTTATTATTTCTTTTTTGGTTCAAGTATGTTTTCTTGCTCCTCAAAGAAACAAGACCTTGTGGCTCAATCAATAGCTAAAGTTGAAGTCATAGCTACTACCAATCAAGTAGTGTGGATTAGAAAATTATTTTTTGATATTCTTCTTTTGCAAGCTAATCCTACTCCCCTATTTGTTGATAATCAAGTTGCAATTGCTATAGCAAATTATCTAGTTTTCCATGGGAAAACTAAACATTTTAATGTCAAGCTATATGCTTTAAGGGACATGCAAAGTGAGGGTGAAGTAGTTGTTTCTTATTGTGGGATGGAGGACTAGTTGGCAAACATTTTTACAAAACCTCTACCAGTAGACAAGTTTCAACTCATGCGATCTAGCACTGGAGTTGATAAAATCTAAAGCAAGGAGGAGTATGTTATCTAGTGCTTTAGATTTAATTTAGAGGTCACGTCGATAAAATTTTGTAAAGAGATTTTAACAAAATTTGGTATGGACAAATCTAAAGAGGCCAACTCTCTTATGAACTCCAATGAAAAACTTAATAAAGACATTTCTGATATTGCTATAGATCAAAAGAAATATATCAGTTAGCAGGTCAAATATTATATTTAGTGTGTGTGCATGTGCAAGATATTAAACTTCTCTAAAAGAGTCACATTTGAAAGTAGTCAAATATATTTTAAGTACTACAAGGTACAAAGGATTTTAGATTATTTTATTCATCACATAGTAATTTAATGCTAATAATATACAATGATGTAGATTATGTAGGATGCAAATCAGATAGAAAGAGTATTAGTAAAACATGTCAGCTACTTAATTACTCATTTGTCTTGTAGTTCAATAGAAAACAAAATTGCATAGCTTTATCTATCATTGAAGCAAAATATATTGCAATAAGATTGTGTTTTGTTTAAATCCTATGGATGCAACAGACATTGGCAGATTATAAGCTTAAATTTCAAAATACTACCATTTACTATGGTAATAGTAGTCTTATAAACTTATTCAAAAATACTATGTTACATTTAAGAGCTAAACATATCGAGATTAGACATCACTTTCTAAGAGATCATGTTAAAAAATGTCACATCTCACTAGAATATGTCTCTACAATAGCTTAATTTGCAAATATTTTCACTAAACCCTTAATTGAATCATCATTTAATTATATAAGACGAAATTTAGGCATTTGTTTTATACATAACTTATGATACAATTCTCCATGCTTATTATCTTCACATCTCAAACTTACCATATGGGAGCTTATTTTCTACTGACATATCTTTCTATAGAAATTTAGCTAATGCATCTTTTTAAGGGGAGAAAAGGAGAGACATAAGTACCATAATATATTGTTTCTACTTACAATCCCTTTTTGGACAATGACAAAATAGGGGGAGACAAATGGAATTGATATATATTCATAAAAGGGCAACACATAGGGGGAGAACTTCAAATTTTCTTTTTCTTTTCTCTATGTGATTATTTGTATAGAAATAATATAGGAAGTGAAATGCATGTAACTAAATGTAAATGTTTTTGCCATTATCAAAAAGAGGGAGATTGAAAGGTCTTTTGTATTTTGATAATGTAAAACCTATGTGAAGACTTAATATGTATTTCACAAGTACGAATGAAGTGTCAAAAATCAAATAAAGATCAAGCAAGCTAGTTGAATATTGATTCAGAATAACTCTGAAAGAAAACATTGAGTTGTAGCTTAATCGAATGGTTTCATAATAAATCGAAAGGTTTCACACTATTTCGAATAGTTTCAAAGTCGATCAAAAGGTTTCACAACTAATCAGAAGGCTTCACAACTGATTAAATGATTTCCTAACTAATTGGATGGTTTCCCAGTTGATCAGATGATTTTCTAGTTGATCGAATGATTTCCCAACTGATCGGAAAGTTTCATAGTTTTTTGAAAGGTCAAGTGACTTTACATGTTGAACTTAAAGATTCACATGACAAGCATGAAAGAAAGACTTCTCAAGTTTTCAAATAGTTTTAGATATTTTCGAAAGGTTTGAATAAGTTTTGGGATAGTTTTAGATAGTTTCGGAGGATTTCAAGTTAAACAATTCAAAATTTAAGTAATCTCACATGTGGAACTTAAAGATTCACATGACAAGCATGATAGAAAGACTTTTCAAGCTTTCAGATAGTTTCAAGAATTTTTGAAAGGTTTGAACAAATTTTCAGATAGTTTCAGATATTTTCAGAAGGTTTCAAGTTAAACAGTTTGAAGTTAAGTAACCTCATGTGCAGAACTTAAGTTATCATGTGACAAGTAAAAAGGGAGAGCTATTTAAGCTTTTGAAAGGTTTGAAATAACTATCTAGTATTTTCAGAAGGTTTGAACAAATTTTTGGATAGTTTAAAGATGGTAGCTAAAGTTTTTCGAAAGATTTCAGATAGTAAAATAATTTGAATCTCTGATAGTCAGTATAACTTGCCATTTTTGAGACTGATTGATTAGTAAGTAGAATAGGATGAATAATGTTGAAATAAATTTGATCGTTGTATTTCTTAGTATAAAAATGAACAATAGGTGAAGAAGAAAAATCATGATTATCATATACACATATAGTGAGAGAGCTATTGAGTGAAAAGAAAGAAAATCCAAAATCCTTACAGATACAAGTTCAAGTTGAAGATTCCTCAAGCTGGCTTAAGTCTAAAAGGCTCTCTGTGCTAAAATCTCTAATTGAAAAATAATTCATTGGTTTACTAAAGTTTCTACTAAAAAACTTCTAAGAGGTGTAGATTAGAGCTTCAACTTGAAAGTTCAAGTAATAGATTGGTTTTTGCTTTGACCTAAAAACAAGTGTACAAGTAAAAATTAATAGTAAAGTTCAATGTGTGCCTTGAAGATAGACTAGTCATTAAAGATGAACCACCTAAAAATTCTTCTATGTGTCTTTACTTTATTTACTCCTATTTCATTGTACATAAGTTTATTTACTTGCTTATTATTTAGTTAAGTATTCAATTGATCATTCATCTAGTAAAATTCACAAAGATTGTTAAATATTACTATTTACCTCCTCTTTGGTAAGTTAAGACCAGAGGGTGTAAACTGCAAAATTACTTCTCAAGTAATCATGATCAATGATCAATGACATCCCGGTAAGAAATCATGATCAATGATCGGACAACATGCAAGCAGCATCATTAGAATTGACCTCTACTTCTCAAGTAAGCATACCTGAACCAGTTCACGGCAATGAAACTTTCGAATTCGGACTACCAAATTAAAACGAAGGACAAACCTAGGGAGAGAAAAGGCCACCAAAAGTAAGCGTCATTTGACCAAAAACATCGCAACTTCACGAGAAAACAATATTAAGACGGAAAGAGTCGGCTCTTCTTTAATCAAATATTACAGAGAACATTTAGAGTGTTAGTAGAAGTTAACAAAAGGAACATTAGGATTACGAGTGAAATTGATTTTCCTTTCTGTCAATTTTCTACCTGACATTCAATATTAAGATGGTGTTTTACAATATTATTTGATTTGACACGTTAATGTTCTGTAATTAAGTTGTCCTTTAAGACCGACCATATTAAAGAAGTAAAAGAGAGTGGATTATTAATCATTGGTGAAAACAAGCTGAGGCCTATATCTGGACGGAAACTTGAATAATATTGATGGACCAAATCTTGCAAAAAGGAAATTATTTGTAATAATTTTATAATGGGTATTTCTGCTAAATTCCTTTTACTTACCCGATGAAAGATATGCTTTGGTGGTTCTTGAACTCTTCTACCGTTTAACAGTCAGTGTACGAGTTCTAACCTAAATAAATAAAAAGGAAAAGACAAACCTCTACCTCTCCCGTATTTTCTCGTCATTCGCCATCCATCCATCCATTTGTTCGTACGTAGAAAAGAAAACCCAAAAAAGGAAAAAAGCATTTGGTTAATTTGGTCCCTGCGATCATGACAAGGCAGGCGCTGTGGCCCTCCTCCCCTCCTCCGTTGCTCCGGCCGTGCTGTTGGCCGGCCGGAGGATGTTCAAGAAACTGGTAGGCCGCAACTTCTCGGCCAGATGGTAAGCAAGCGAACCAATTAATTGATTATATCCTCGTCGTATCTATATATATATATATATATTGATTTTTTCTTTTGCACATAAACAATTTAATGGCACTGTTTTTGCTTTTCATGTGTTTTCCAGCAAGCACTCGATCAAATGCATCCGCTCTCGGATCGTTGTGATCCGAAGGAAGAAGCATGCGATGCTTGGTTTCCTCAAGAAGGACGTAGCAGAGCTCCTTGCCAATGCCCACAGCTTTAACGCATACGGAAGGGTAACATAAGTATATATTATTCTGTAGAGAGAGTGCTCTTCGATCTCTTTCTGAAATTAATTAGCTATTAATTAATTAATCCTGATCATTAACATCCATCCATCCATCCATCCATCCATCTCCGCCCTCGCAAATTAACTAAAACGATTACGACTAGTGTTACCTTGATTCAAATTAATGTCATGGTGCAGATGGACGATCTTATGATTGAGATGAATCGCATCTCCTGCTATGATATCATTGACGGCTTCTGCCAACATGTCCTACTTGAGCTTCCACACATACAAAAGCACAAGTAAGCATGCATGTATTTTCATATATGTATATATGCGTGCATGTATGTATATGTATTGGTTACGACCCTCTAATTAATCCAGGTAATTTAGAATAAGGTTCTGGGCATCCCGATGTGGTGGTATTCGTGATTTAATTTCCCTTTGATCGGTTGTCGACCGTCTGTGACAGAACTCGATCGATTTGTCGCATGCAGAGAACTCCCTCAGGAAGAAATGGAGGCTGTGGCAACACTACTCTTTGCTGCGGCCAGGTTTTCTGATCTACCCGAACTATGCGATCTAAGGTGCTTGTTCTCTGCTCGATACGGGACTTGTATGGATTCACGATACGTGAATGCAGAGGTATATACAAGTGTTGGTTAATTAATAAACATGGACAAGAACAATTAATTAATATATCGTTGTTTGTTTGTTTATTTCTGTGGACGAGAAGTTTGCGGCGAAGGCCTCCACAACAAAGACATTTCCGGAGGATGTGAAGCAGAAGCTGATGGAGGACATCGCAAGGGAGTTCTCCGTTGAATGGGATTCCGTACACGGCATCTTCGTTCAAGTAGGTTTAATTTCGACCGATGCATGTGGTCATCATTTAATTTAAAACTTCGCTCATGTTTTACTTACCGGATCATTCGTTATACATTAAATATTTATGTAAATCAACGATCAGTAAACATACGTACGTACGTACGTAACGATATCGATCGACGGTGTTCTAAATATATATTGATCGATGATGGGCAGGAGGAGTCGAGCAACGAAGCGGATGAGAAAGCGGCCACGCTAAGGAAGACGCAGCAGCCGAGGCTTGGACCGGATCAACTGCAGGTTGGCGACAAGTGCGATCAGGTGGAACGTGTCGGCGCACCCGGAATGCGAGGTTCCTCGAGGAGGTGTGATGGGCGCGTGCATCCGAGGTTGCCGGACTACGACCAGCTGGCGGCTCATTTCGGTTCTCTGAGGACGAGCTAATCTTCCAACTTCCCACGATCGATCAAACTGAGAGTGCAGGGAGAGGAGTCTTACCATTTATTGAGTATTTAGTGGCACGGAAGCTCACAGCAGCTCCTCTGCCATCTCACAACCATCGCAATATATATATATTTATAAAGATATTACCTACTCGCTCGCTAGAGAAGTGAAATCTCCGATAAGGCTAATGGAATCTATTGTTGGTCATCATAAAAAATCAATTCAACATTCATATACAATGCAAATAGATGATACAAGCGTTGGTACTCGACAAAATTTACACCACCACTGCAATCTACCTTTTTGTCGCATTGCTCCAGTCTTGATCAAACTTCTAGGTTTAATTAAAACAAAACAAATAAAATACAAAGAGCAGAAAACTTAGTAAGTACATTTAGGGTAAACTTCTATTCGATTGATAATAATAATCTCAGAAAAGTACAATCCATATTTAAGGCCTTGCTTGATGTTGCCACATACGAGCTCTACGATGGAGTTAATTCCACTGGTTCTAATTATACACGCAATGCCTTGGTATCAACCTTGTAGCCAAGCCTTGATCATGATACCCAATACCAGCCGTTGCATCTTTTTCAATTAAAGACTCCTCCACAACATACAGGTTTTCTCGTAAACTTCTTTCCCCTATATATGAGAAAAGAAAATTGATATCGTAGGTATTTATGGTACTTTACTGTAACTACCAAAATCGATTTTATTTCAGGTAAGTGCTAGAATTTAGATTTTCCATTGTTTATGTCTTGCTTTATTCTAGAATTCTAGGGTGTTCTTCCAAATTTTATTTCAGAAAATTCTAGATTTCCTCTGAGTCTCTGGAAATCTACAAGTCCACTCCAGAATTTCGGAATAAAATCTGGAAAAATCCACACCGAAACAGATGACATTCTATCAAACGGTAAATCAGTTTTCTATTGTAGTAACTTAGATAAGTGCTCACTTATCTAGAAATGGGTTGCCATTTTGTCCAACCGCAGACCAATTTTTTATTACAGTAACTTCAGTTCGTTATTGGAAATTTAGAAATGACTTACCTTTTATCCAATGGTTGACCTATGATTAGTTTTGTTGTTCTATCCAAATGAGTGTTTCTTCATATTTAGAAATATCAAGAAAAGTAAAATAAGTTCCGAATTTTTTAATGTTGTCTCCACAAACTAATATGCCATCAACATCATATGTTAAGGCAACTATAACATAGTGGTTACATGTACATTTCAAACATGTCAATCACTACACAAAAAACACTACAAAATCGATGGTGTTGGAGCACAAACTACTATTCACCCAATATATATATATATATATAAAGAAAGAAAAAAATGAAATGATGATAAAAAAAAGAAAAGAACATGGGAAGAAAAAAAAAAGGGAGAAAATAGGTGCTCTTTTTTGTTACAGGTTCCTAGCATACTGAAAGAAAAAAAAAAAGGAAGTATCTTCCACCGTCTACTGGTGGATCAGTAAAAGACAAGTGCCTATACAACTTTCGTTGACCGTCGGTGGATTGATAGAAGAGGCACACACTTGAGAAAGAACAAGTCCGTTGGTAGACTGGTAAAGGAGCACCTACGAAGAAAAGAAAAAAAAAAAAAAGTACACTGTCGTCTAATGGTGGACTGGTGAAGGAACACTTGCAAAGAGAAAAAACCTCTACTGTTTGCTAGTTGAAATATCTAAGTTAAAAGAATAAAAAGTTAAATTAATTAAACAAAATTATAACTTAACTATAATATAAAAATATCTAAGTTTAAAAAAAAGGAATTAAATTACTTAATTGAAACTATAACTTAGATAAACATAAAATTATCTAAGTTAATAGAAAATAACTAAATTAATTATAACTTAGATAAAGCATAAAAATATCTAAGTTAAAAGAAAGAAAAATTAAATTAATTAAACAAAATTATAGCTTAGATAAAATATAAAAATATCTAAGTTTAAAGAAAAAAGAATTAAATTACTTAATTGAAACTATAACTTAGATAAAACATAAAATTATCTAAGCTAAAAGAAAATAACTAAATTAATTATAACTTATGTAGGATCGTTGTATCAAATGGGGGGGTGAATTGTGTCTTTAGTAATTGAAATTACCAGCAAATAAAACAAGAGCACAAAACACTCGTAAATAAAATTCTATTCTTTATAAACTTTAACGAAATAATTTACAATATCATTTTAACTCAATTTCCTTCTTGACGGTTTTGATACGGTAATGTCTGATATACAATTCAAATGGAAAATGAAGTCATTATTCAAAACTAATTTCGAATTGTATAAAACCTGATCTTTATGCACGTAGCTCATTTCCTTCTTTTTGCTCAGCTTCTATATCTCTTCTTCTTACGTTGTCGAATTTCCAAACTTCTTACATTTGTAGCTCCTTTTCTAAAATTACTTGGAATTTCAAACTTCTTCTGATGTTGAAGAATTTTTTTAGATATGAATATTCAAACTTGATTTTTAAGTTTTGGATCCAGATTGAATATTCAAACTTGGTTTTTGAGATTGGGATCCTCATAGTAATGTAGCTCGTACTTTTTATTAGTAGTCAAATTTTGTCTTTCACGTCCAGCATGTTCATCAACTTAATCCATAATCCACGTACTAATTTTTCCTTTAATTCAAATTACTATCTTTTTGAATTTTCACTTTCTCCATTATCATTTTGAATTTCCACGATCTCCATTCGTAGATTCACCGAAACTTTATTTTCTTGTAGTTTTGTAGAATATCTTCTAAGTCTTCGTTTTAGTCAAACACTTATTATTTAAGTCCTGTAAAACTCAAACACTTATCTATAACTCTTCAAGTTTTTGCACTTGCAAAACACGTGATTGAACATAGAAAACTTATCTGTTCGTTAGTCCTTTTATAAAACTCGAACAGTTATCTATCCATGCGTATAAAAACTCGAGCAGTTATTTAACTCTTCGATTTTCATTACCGAACGCACATGGAAAACACGTGACAACTTAAAACATTAAAAACACACGTGCAGATAACTTAACTATACAAGTTTTTAACATAACTCTTTGACTAAATCGAAACGTTAACTATCTGAAAGTTAATTATCCGAAAACTTTTCAACATTTAATTATGTGACTATTATACTTAGAAAACATTATTTAGACTTATTTATAAACTTTAATAAAGCATTTATCATCAAAACAAAATTCCTAACAATCTCCCCCTTTTTGATGATGTCAAAACCTAATAAGTCAAATAATCTATCTTCTCCTCCTTTTTGGCATTATAAAAAAGTAAATAAAATGTAAGAAAGAAAAACTTGCTAAGTATATATCGTTCAAAAAGACATTTTTAAACATACATAACTATTGTGGATAAGAATAAACTGTTTGAAAAAAATTGTCAAAAACAAGTATATGATCATTAAATGTAGTAAACAGTTTACATAATGTGATTGCTTTACACAAGTAATTTTTGATAACAAATTACAATAAATAAATCATGCAATACATAATTTGTATAATCACAAGCCTCTTTGTCTTCGAAAAATATTGATCAAAGTATTTGAAATTTGCCTTGCAATTTCTGTACTTACTCTGTTGATCTGATCAATTATTGCTTGATCGAAATCATAATGTGAAACTTGTGACGGTTGCTGTAAAAATTCAGTATTTATGTCTGTATGTAAATCTGTATGTGTATCTGTATGTATACCTGGATTTGTATTTGTATGTTGTTCTAAAAATTATGTCGACTATTGCTGTTGTTCTTGTGACTGAGTTTGTCAATCCTGTTGTTGTTGCTATTGAATTACAGGTGTATCTGCTTCCTGGTATTTTTGTAGTTCCTTTGTAGAGAAAGATATTGACTTTAATCTTTTCTATAGCTAAGGTGTAATATCTGTTTGACTTGCCACAATTCTCAAAAGTGTATTGTTTAAAATGAAAAAGTACATAATATTAAGAGTTAAATGATGATTAATTGTATAATATTTAGCTTATCATATGAGAATTAAGCCATTATGTTATAATTGCATTATTATATGCGTTAATGAAGGAATCTACATAATTTCAAGGAATTAATGTTAATTAAGTACATTTCTAAACTGTTAGTAAGTTGTAGGTTTTTAATTCCTAAGTATCCTAATTTTCTGTTATTTCGGAGAGTTATATTTAAAGTACCGGACAGTTATGTTTTAAACGCTAAAAGAATATTCAGGTACATAGTAACAACTCATTGAGTTAGTGAGTAAAAACCGTAAGTTGAATATTTGAACTCATTAAGTTAGAATTATGCATGTGTTGAATTTAAATGTTTTAGTATATCACGTGAGATGCACATGTTTAACTTGTTAAGTTAGCATAACTGTATGCATTGAGTTACATGAATACACACTAAGGTAACGTGTTATGTTAGCAGCTTATTTTTTTATTACACGTGTTTTATAATTAAATCAACAAAGTAAGTCCATTGAGTTATCTGTAACTCCATGGACTATTTATTTTCTAATATGCCACTATAGTAATTACAAAAACAAGACATTCGAAGGAAAACCACGATTGCACGTATCACGTAAGAATTCACTCGTGGAAGGAAGAAGAAATCACCATCGTTGATATGAATGAAGGAAATCCAACCAATCATCTAAACAGAAGCAGTTACTATTGAAAGAAATATAAAAGAAGAGGAGAAAGACAAAGAAAGGGTGGTGGGTAGTGTGTGTAGAGGTGAAGGATCGTGTTAACTGCAGGCAGCGTCGGAAGTTCCCTGAAGCTCCACACCACCACCAAAATCACCAACCATCAGAGTTCTGTGAGGATACTTTCCTGATGTTGGGTTGATTCTAAGCCAAACACGGTGTTTGACAACCACTGTGAGGAATGATCGCGTTGTGGGAAGGGAAGCCATTTTCACCAAGCACTAACTCATATCTCAAGAGATTGTAAAGCTTCTAGCCTTGGTTTCGGGTTAATGCTAATATGCTGAAAAGAAGATCATCTTACAATTTTGGACTCGCGATTCTATAAGGAGAGGAGGCAAGATTGTAAGTGATTAAGTTTTCAATGGTGTAATCATGTCGCATGTAATGACGAAAATATTTATTATCGATAGAGATTTTTACATTTCACCTTTCATTCATCTTCATGAACATATCAAAACAAAAATACCAAAAACAACAAATTATCTATGTTTACATTTAGTATTTAAGTGTTGTATTGTTTGTTTGGTATCGTGATTAATATTACCTTTGTCAATATTGTGAGTGTTTTATGTTTATTTAATTCAGAAAATAGAAAATAATTTTACAGTTTACTGAAATTGATTTGTTTCAAATACTTAAAGATTTTAATGGTTACTATTTGAAATATCTGAATGTTAGTGTTGCTTAATGATAAATCTAATATTAACTAACATTGAAGAGCTTAATTGATGTTATTTACAATCTATGGAACCGCCCAACGGTTGGCCGAATTCCTCTGTAAATAACAGTATTTAACTGGAAAGATAGGCTCATGGAGTTAACTTAAGTCCACGAGGTTAGTCCGTTTAGTTAGCCATAACTCCACGAACTAGGTCCGTTGTGTTAACTGTAACTCAACGGAGTGCTTAACTGAACATATAAACTCCAATATAAAAATCGAAACAATACACAATTCATACTCAATCTTTGTGGGATCGACTTGTACTTGCACACAAATACAATATACACTATGCACTTGCAGTTAAAATACAAATTGAAATTAATATCTAATTTGTGTGAAAGTTTGTTAGTTTAATTCTAAAAGTAATTATTGATATAAGCATAAAGACAAATTAAATAAGTAAAAATAGAAGTTAACAAACCCCAAACATGTATCACCATAAAATAATTTACTCTACAAGTTTAAAATATGATAAACAAAAATATCATACTAATTCACCTGTATATAGTTAATTAATGCATATGTAGCATAAAGACAACATTTGCCAACTTCTACACCATGACCAAACCTCTAAAAGAGTGAAGCATGTAGTATTTTTGCAATAAAACATGCTTGGCCATTTAAATCATTTAGTAATCTCATTGAATTGTTAGCAGTCAGATCTTTGGCTAAACTTTTAATGTCCCATCCAAACTGATAAACTTGTTTTATTTTTGATAATTTAACTCCATTTTTTAGACCAAGTACTTGATAAAGTAATTTTGGAGTTAAATATATATCGTAGTCTTGTATATTGGAAACAAGAATACCTTCTTCCGCTATTAAGTTTGAGTAAAAACAACTTATAATTTCTGGTATAACAAGATGGTCTGGCTGTTGTGGAAGTAGAGTCAACAAGCCTTGAAATTCAAACATTTCTTGTATATGTACCATCCCTTCAAACTTAACTAGTCTTGAATATAAAACTGTAAAAGTTTTATATGTCTAAAATTTTTCATAACATGAACTATTTCTGAACCATAACAATGTATTTTCGTCTAAATTCTATTCAGGATTAGGTATTTTCCTATCATGATGTTTTGATCTGGGACTTGTTTCAATATTATCAGCAGCATCTATATTTTCAGATCTCTCAGAATTGGTGGAATTTCTATCAAAGCTAGTATAAATGTCTAAAATATCTGTTATTGTCGTATCAATAATCTGTTGAATTTCCTCTTTGTGATCTTTTTGAAACATATCAGTATCAACAGTCGCTATTCGAGATACAGTAAGAAAAAGAATATCTACACATTCCTCTTCAGATGAAATATCTTCAAAATTCATAGACTTAGTGTCTATGTCATTAAAAATGTCATCAAAATTGATATCATCTGTATATATATCAACAAAATTTCCTACATGTTCTCTTTCCGTAGGAAAAGAATGTTGGCTTACAGCATGATGTGAAAAACTGTCCATTGTATTAAAAGAAATATTATGTACTAATGTGACACAATACCTTAGAGTGTATGCTTGTAATCCGATATTTGTCACATCTACTGGGATTCTTGAAACAAAATTTTGTCCAGCTTGTGCAATGGAACATAGTTTTCCATTTTTCAAAGATTCTTCTCTTTGTTGCAATATGTTTGGTACACCTGTAGTTAGTCCAAAATATTCTAATGTCTTCTTCATTTTTTGACTATATGTCTACAGTGTTTCTAGTTGTTCAGGAGGTTCTAAAGTTTTCTTAATTGCTCCTATTAAAGGTACCTGTGGTCTTGATGGTCCTTTAACATGATGCCTAGGTTGCAATAATGGAATATAGAGTTTTAAGTTCTCAACCTCTGACATTTTTAGTTGATAAACTTGTTATCCTTCACTTTGAATGTCCATTTTCAAAATGATAGTTTTTTGTTCATCAATAAATTATTGAATGTCATTGATCTCATTTTCTATCTTCTAAAATTCCATCTCTCTTTTATGCACTTTTGTCATTCTACCACGTCCTCGGCCACATCCTGACATTATCAATTAATCTTCGCTGTTCACTGTAGAACTTAGTGGAAGTAAAGATTGTGAAACTAGGATTTTACCAAGGTAGAAACACGAAAGGTTGTCAGTAAAACATTTATAACTCTTCGAGTTTATAAACGGATTCAATCATTGAAATCATAAATATAAGATCCGTTACTGATAAATAACTCAAATGCTTACAATAATTGTACGAGTTTTACAACCGACAAAAGTAGAGTACTTAGCATAACTATTCGTGTAAAGAAAATAACTACTAGCTAAGTAAAAATTGAGAAAACTCGAAGACTTATGATAACTATTCGAGTTTTGTGAGCAGTAAAGCACATAACTATACGACAAAATAGAATAGTTATTGTCAGATATTAAGTCTTTCAGAAAAATATAATAATATTAAGTTAACTATTCAAGTTTCTTGGATGGATATGCGTAAAAGTCGAAGACTTAAGCATAACTGTTCGAGTTTCAACATAACACATAATAAAACAATGAAATTCAACACGTGCATAATTCTAACTTAAGGAGTTCAGATATTTTTGGATACTTACAAACCTAACTATCCGATGCTCAGATGCATTTCGGAGAGTTACCAAATAACTTACCGAACATTCACTTAAAGTATGCATTAAGGTTTAAACACATGTACTTCAAGAAATAATAAAATATTCTTCAATTATTTAAAATATAATTGTCTGGTACATGCAATATAATTTTTCGAAACAACAAACAATTCAGATACTTAAGAATTAAAAAGCCTATAATTCACCGACAGTTCAGAAATGTATTTAATTAATGTTAATTTTTTGAAATTATGCAGATTCTTTCATTAAAGCATATAATATTTCATAATGGTTGAATTATCATATGAGAAATTGCTCCTCCAACATAAATGTAGTTTAAAGAATCTATGACATACTTAAACTGAGTTGCCAAGGCCTAATAGATTTGTCATTAAAATTCAAATAACTAACTTAAGTTGGTTGCTAAGCCGTAAATAGATTTGTCATTTAAGTTCAAAATCTAGCGTACTTAAAATGGGTTTCGAAACCCTAAATAGATTTGTTAGTAAAGTTCAAAATCTAGCTTACTTAAAATGGGTTGCGAAGCCCTAAATAGATTTGAGTCTCTCTATCTTTTTTTTTAATTTAAATACAAAAATAAGTAGTAGATTTAACAATTTAGACTTTCTAGATTTTATCTTATTCAGTTTACAAAAGAAAATTCATAAAGATATACCTTCAGTTAACTTAAAAGAATTCAATAATGAGTACACGAACTTAAGAAAATAAATACATTACATTATGTGTAAAAAATAGATAATAACAAAGAAAAATAATAAAGATTATATGCACATATTATTGTAGAATTATTATAACACTTGTAAAATAAATTAAACTTGAGTACATTGCCCCCTTTTTTAAAAAAATATATATATATATTTATATATATATATATATACTTTATGTATTACCTCCCACAATATCATCTTTTTACGTGATCACAATCCCTTACTTAGGAGAAAGATAACTAGTTACTCAATGACAAGTAAGAATAGGTAATTTTTTTTTTAAATAGAATCTAAATTACTTGTAAAATGAGTTTTCAATCAGCACATCCCAAACCAGTTGGTTCAAGTGACTAGGGTTTAAGATCCCCCAACGAACTTAATTACTCAAGCAATTGAAAACAAAAAATAAATAAAACAAGACAGTAAATTGAATAAAAGGCAACCGCAAGACTTAATTTTTCTAATAGTATGTTAATAACTTTCCTTTAATAAATAGTACATACTTTCTATATATTTTCCAGTTAAAATCTCTATAATGGCGTATACATAAGTAACAAAAATATAGTTGGTACTCATATTGAATCAAATTAATTTTCCTTAAGTAAACTTTTCTAATTTTTTTTTAAAATAAATTGACTTCAATAAAAATCAAAATTTCATAAATTCTTAACTACTAGTAAACAGTAATTCGAAAATAGATATTTATTTATTTATTTTTAATAATAAAGAAATTAAATTCTAAAACTACCTTATAACAAACCAAAATGTTATGCAATGAATAGGACAATTTAAACATCAAATAGCCTACAGATACTAAGTTCTAATCGTAATTTTGAAAAAGTATTCTCATCTAAAGGTTTTGTAAATATATGTACTAGTTGTTCTGTGGTAGAAACAAAATTTAATACTATTTTTTCTTTTATAACATTATCCCTTAGAAAATGATGTCATACTTCTATATGTTTAGCTCATGAATATAAGACAGGATTTTTAGACAAACTTATTGCAGAACTACTATCACAGAAAATCTTAGTTGGTTCATAGGCTAAATTAAAATCTTTTAAAGTTTGTCTGATCCATAAGATTTAAGCATAGCAAAGTGCAACATCTATATATTCAGCTTCAATTATAGATAATGCTACACAATTTTACTTTTTGCTAAACCATAACACTAAAGAATTTCCTAATAATTGGCATGTGTCACTGATGCTTTTTCTATCAGACTTACATCCTGCGAAATCAGCATCACTATAACCTATTAAATTTAGAGAACTGTGTTTAAAGTAAAACAATCCGAAATTGATGGTTCCTAATAGATATTTAAAAATTTGTTTAACAAGTAGGTGTGATTCTTTAGTATTAGATTGATATCTAGCAAAGTACACACACTAAACATAATATCTGGTTGACTAGCTATTAAATAAAGTAATGAACCAATCATACTTCTATATTATTTTATATCTACAATTTTTCAAGAGTCATCTTTATCCAACTTAGTGATAGTACTCATTGGTGTATTCTTTGTTTTAGTGTTATCTAAACCAAACCTCTTTAGTAAATCTTGAGTATATTTTTCTTGTGAAATAAAAGTACCCTGATTTAACTGTTTAATTTGTAAGCCTAAGAAAAATGATAGTTCACCCATCATACTCATTTCAAATTGATTAGTCATGTCTTTCGAAAAAGACTCAACTAAATTATCATTTGTTGCTCCAAATATGATGTCATCTACATAGATTTGAACTACCAATATATCTTTTTCGACCTTCTTGATAAAAAGAGTGTGATCTGCCTTTCCCATAGAGTACCTTTTTTCCATAAGAAATTTAGATAATCTCTCGTACCAAGACCTAAGGGCTTGTTTAAGGCTATATAGTGTCTTTTAAAGCTTGTAAACATACTTGGGATGTTTTGAATCTTCAAAACTTGGAGGTTGTTTTACATAAACTTCTTCTTTTATATATCCATTTAAAAAAGCAATCTTAACATCCATTTGATATAATTTGAAATCCATGTAACAAGCATATGCTAACAAAATTCGTATTGATTATAGTCTAGCAATAGGAGCAAATGTTTCATCATAGTCAATTCCTTCCTCTTGCTTGTAACCTTGAGCAACTAACCTAGCTTTATTTTTAACTATATGTCCATCCTGATCTACTTTGTTTCTAAATACTCACCTTGTTCCTATTATAGACTAATTTTCAAGTAGTGGAACTAGATCCCATACCTCATTTCTTATAAATTGATTTAGCTCATCTTGAATAGCTAAATATCAAAATTCATCTTTTAAGGCATCTTGTTTACAATAGACATTGTGCACTTATAGTTAAAGTACAAATTGGAATTAATATCTAATTTGTGTGAAAGGTTGTTTGTTTACTTCTAAAAAGGAATTCAGTGATATAGGCATAAAGATAAATTAAGTAAAAACAGAAGTCAACAAATCTAAGTTTTTCTAGCGCGTTGCTGGGTAACCAATCAAGTTTTCTGGTGCCGTGTTGGAGATCCAAGCACATCTTCAATTTTCTTAGATTCTAGTAAAGAAACAAATGAGTAAGCACCACAAATGTTGACTACTGATGACCTAGTCCTAACTCCTTGAGTAGGATCGTCTATTATCTGATCAATAGGATGAGATGAAGCATAACGCCAATTTCTATATTGTTCCACATTTTCTATAGGTATGACATTATTTTCTTCTAAATCTTCATCATTTAAATTTATATTTCTTATTCCATCAGATAATCTCTCAATTTCTTTGTCAACTTCATTTGGTACCATTTCTGGGAGAACTTTTAAATTAAAATTTTCAACATGTCTAAAATCTAAATGAGAATTTTCATGAAATTTCACATGTAGAGTTTCCTTAATGGTTTTTGTTGATTTGTTATATACTCTATATGCCTTACTTCTAATGGAATAACCAACAAAAATACCCTCATCTGATTTGACTCTAAATTTGTCTTTACGTTACATAGTGTTTAAAATAAAACACTTACAGCCAAAGGATTTTAAATAACTTATTTTGGGAACCCTGTTATATCATATCTCATAAGGAGTTTTATCCAAAATTGGTCTTAGATGTACTCTATTTATAACATAACATACTATATGAACTACTTCTGCCTAGAGAGATAGAGGTAACTTATTTTCATTTAACATGGTTTTGGACATTTCCTGAAGTGATCTGTTTTTACATTCTACTATACCATTTTGTGAAGGAGCTCTTGAAAATGAATACCTATGATCTATGACTAATTCTTCACAAAAGGTGTCCATTTGATCATTATCAAATTTTATACCATGATCACTCCTATGTTTTTGAATTTTAATATTTTGCTCATTTTGAACTTTATTATAGAATATCTTAAATATTTCAAAAACTTCAGTTTTATTAGCTATAAAATAAACCCAAGTAAACTTAGAATAGTCATTAACTAGTACAAAAGCATAATGTTTACCTTCTAGACTAGTAGTCTTGTAGGTCCAAATAAATCCATATGCACTAATTCTAATACTCTTTTGCTTGTTATTTCATTTAAACTTTTCAAGGATGTTTTATGTAATTTACCTAGTTGACATGCATCACACATAAACTCTTTTGAGTATTTAATACTAGGTAAACCTCTAACTAGAATTTTTTTAAACAGCTTTTGTAATAATTTTAAGTTTGAGTATCCTAGCATTCTATGCCATAAAATAACTTCATTTGATTTTGCAATTAAGCAAGCATTGTCTTTAATAATATCAGAAGGAAAATTCAGAATACAAATAGATCATTTCTTGTATGCAGTGAATAAAATTTCGTTTGTAGACATGTCTATAATTTAACATGAATCTTTTTCAAAAATTACTCTGTAAAACTTCATTAAAATAGGAACACTCAATAAATTAAAACCTAAGTTTTCCACTAATAATATATCATTTATAAAACATTTTTCAGTTACCTGAACCTTGCCAGACCTAAGGATATTTGTTTTGCTTTTATTTCCAAAGGTAATTTGTCTATTCTTGGTCTTTGTTACTTCTGTAAGTAATCGTATATCTCCAATCATGTGGTTGGATGCTCTACTATCCATTATCTATTTTGATTTGTATACCTACAAAACAGTTAAGAAGAGATTTTATCTCTTGGAACCCATTTCTGAGTGGGTCCAAGAATTTTAGAGTCATATCAAAATAATCAATATTTTTAAACTTCAACTTATCTCTTTTCTGATAATTATTCCTGCATTTATTTTTCTTATTATTATAATTATCAGAACATTTATCTCTATGTAAACCAGAGTTGAAATTTTCATTTCTAACATTATTTGATTGCTGATCCCAATATACGATATTCTTTAAATATGAAGAAAACTGATCAAAAATATTAAAATTTTCAAATGACTTAGCTTGATTTTTTTGAAAATTTCTTTTGAAATTGTTGTATTGTAGGCTATTATTTATATGCTGCATTTTATCAATTTGCACATATTTATCTCCCTTTTTATTCACACATGGAATAGTTTTTCTTTTAATATTCTTAGTACTAGAAATAAAGATATTATTTTTAGTAGTATCATCATGCAATATATAATTTTCAGAAGATGTATCGTGTAAATCAATACCATATTTTTATACATTTGATATTTTACTATTAAGTTCATTTGTTATGTTTTGACTATTATTTCATTTACTTAATGTAGCCTTTTGATTGCAAACCTTAATCTTTAACATATCAATTTCTAAATTTAAATCAGTAATAGTCAGTTTTTCAATTTCACACATCATTTTCTTCTTATCAACAATTAAATTTTTACAATTAACATGTAATTTTCTTTCTATTGCAATAAACTTTAAAATTTCTTGTGCATGCTTTTGATTTTTTTCTTTAAATTTATTCAACGTAGAGTTAAGAAAATCAATCTTATTTTCAGATTCATCTAACATTTTCCTAGTGTTCTTTCCTTCTGTTTTTACTTTCTTATATTTTCTAGCCAGTTTATTGTATTCAACAAGTAATCCATCAAAACTAGCATTTTGATCAGAGGCTCATTGGATTTTGCCATGAAGCATACATTTGCTAGATTTTCTTCTGAATCTGATGTTGATGAAGATTCATTGTCTGAAGTTGAATCCTTTGCTTCTTCACTCTGTGAAGTTGAAGAGTCATCCCATGTCACTTTAAGTGTCATTCTCTTTATGAATTTCTTATTCCTAAAATTCTTCTTCGAATTTTTCTTATCTTTGTTGTGAGAACAATCAATTTGAAAGTAACTCGGCCTATTGCACTTGTAGCATATGATTTTGTTTTTCATGAATGACTTCTTCTCCATATCTCCAGATGTCTTTGCTGACCTGAAGTTCCTACATTTCTTCAACAGATTTCTAAATTTTCTAGTCAACAATAGTAAATCATCGTTAGAATCACTAGTGACTTCTGAGACTTTATCAGTCTCAAAAGCCAGATCCCTTCTAGGATTCTTCCCTTTTGGATCTAAATGTTGTACTTCATAGGCTGTCAGATTGCCTATGAGATCATCGAGAGTATATGTATTTAAATCTTTGAACTGCTCAATAGATGTCTTTTGAGCCTAAATTTTAGTTAAAGATCTAAGAATCTTTCTTACCAAATCTTTTTCCTTGAATTTCTTGCCTAAAGATTTTAATGAATTTACAATCTCAAGAAAATGGGAAAACATATCAGAGATACATTCATCTTCGTGCATTTTAAAAAGCCCATATTTATGTACTAACATATTAATATTAGATTCTTTGACCTGGTTAGTACCTTCGTTGGCAACTTCTAATGTATGTCATATCTCATATGTAATTTAATATACAGAAACTTTGTTAAATTGATCATAAGATAAAGCACAAAACAAGATGTTTAAACCTTTAACATTCGGTGTCATTCGCTCTTTTTCATCAAAAGTCCAATTATCATATGGAGTCGTAACTAACACTATAGGATTACTAATTATATACCATAGTTTGAAATCAATTAACTGAAAGAATACTTTCATCCTATATTTCCAATAGCCATAATTACTACCTTCAAACATAGGAGGACGATTATTAGTCTGTCCTTCAGTCATAACTAAGATTTCAGTATTATTTATTTTACACAGATGATACTAAGTAAATGATAGGAAAAACTGATTCCTAAATAGAGAAATGAAAGCTTTTCAGATGCTTTGATACTAGATGTATTAGAGCGTAGGCAATTTGACAACAATAAATGCTCTGATACCAGTTGTAGCAGAGCGTAGGCAATCTAACAATAATAAATGCTTTGATACCAATTATAGGGTCGTTGTATCACAAGAGAGAGGTGAATTGTGTCTTTAGTAATTGAAATTACCAACGGATAAAATAAGAGCACAAAACACTCGTAAATAAAATTTTATTCTTTATAAACTTTAACAAAAGAATTTACAATATCATTTCAACTCAATTCCCTTCGTGACAGTTTTGATACAATAATATTCAATATACAATTCAAATAGAAAATGAAGTCCTTATTCAAAACTAATTTCGAATTGTATAAAATCTGATCTTTATGCACGTAGCTCATTTCCTTCTTTTTGCTCAACTTTTGTATCTCTTCTTCTCCCGTTGTCGAATTTCTAGACTTCTTGTGTTTACAGCTCCTTTTCTGAAATTTCTTGGAATTTCGAACTTCTTCTAATGTTTGAGTATTTTTCTAGATATGAATATTCAGACTTGATTTTTCAATTTGAGATCTAGATTGAATATTCATACTTAGTTTTTAAGATTAAGATCCTCATTATAATGTAACTCGTACTCTCTATTAGTAGTCGAACTCTGTCTTTCACGTTCAGCATATTCATCCACTTAATCTATAATCCATCATTCATAATTCACGTACTAATTTTTTCTTTAATTCAAATTACTATCTTTTTGAATTTCCACTTTCTACACTATCATTTTGAATTTTCACGATCTCCACTCGTAGATTCACCAAAACTTTATATTCCTAGAGTTTTGTAAAATATCTTCTAAGTCTTCGTTTTAATCAAACACTTATCCTTTAAGTCCTGTAAAACTCGAACACTTATCCGTAACTCTTAAAATTTTTGCACCTACAAAACACGTAACTGAACATAGAAAACTTACCTGTTCGTTAGTCCTTTTATAAAACTCAAACAGTTATCTATCTATGCATATAAAAACTCGAACAATTATTTAACTCTTCAATTTTCATTAACGAACGCACATGGAAAACACGTGACAACTTAAAACATTAAAAACACATGTGTATATAACTTAACTATACGAGTTTTTAACATAAATCTTTGACTAAATCGAAACGTTAACTATCCAAAAACTGTAACTATTCAAAAACTTTTCAACATTTAATTACGTGACTATTATACTTAGAAAACATTATTTAGACTTATTTATAAACTTTAATAAAACATTTATCATCAAAAAAAAATTTCTAACAACTTAGATAAAACATAAAAGTATCTAAGTTAAGGAAAAAGAACCAAGTTAATTAAATGAAATTAAGACTTAGATAAAATATGGAAATATCTAAGTTAAAAGGATAAAACTGAATTAATTAAATAGAATTATAAATTGGATAAAATATAATTATCCAAGTTAAAAGAAAGAAAATCAAATGTCTTAGATATAAAAGGGCAAAAATATCTAAGTGTTAAAAAAAAATCAAAGTGTTTTAGATACGGGTATCTAAAATGAAAACAAATATCTTAGATTAAAAAAAAGGGGCAAAAACTACTATATGTTGGAAAAATCAAATTAATTTTATATACAAAATAAAAAGTATCTAAAATAAAATCAAATATCTTAGATATAAGGATATTAAATATCTAAGAGTACAAAAAAGGTCATTTTAGATATCAAAAAAAAAGTATCTAAAATAAAATCAAAACATCTCATAATATATATATGTACATGTATATATATGAGAATATCTAATTTAAAAAATTTGGACCATACTATAAGTTAGATATAATAAATATATATATTTGTGATGTTGAACAAAAAAGAAGGAAAAAACCTATGTAAACAACTGCATGGAAGTATTGATGAGTTTACAACTAACATCTACCAAAGATTTCACATTGATCAATGACAATATGCTTGTGTTCATAGTTTATGATGTCCTCCTTGTTTATAAGTTGATATACAAGGAATGAATGACGGGGTTGATTAGAAGTGAAAAATTGCAAGAGTTCTATCTTGCCTTCCGTCGCTATTCAAATACACTATACGTTTGTTGAGTAATTTGACTAAGTGATCACAAGCTTTCTTTCAAATTAATTTATATATATATATATATAAAAATTTATTATTATTTAAAAAATATAGAATAAAAATAATAATAATCATAATATAATAGAACATAAGATCTAGTTGAACTAAAGATATGCTTCAGTCTGATTTAAAAACTTTTAAATTTAATAATATAATAATATATATATAATCTAAATCAAATCGAAAATATGCTTCGATCCAACTAAAAAAATTTTAAATTAAAATAATATAATAATATATATATAAGATCTAGTCGAATTGAAGATATGTTTCGATTCAACTAAAAAAAATTTAATAATATATATATAAAATTTGATCGAACCAAAGCTATGCTCCGGTCTGATCGAAAAACTTTAATATAATAATATATTTGAGATTCGGTTCACCTTGACCGAAAGGCTTTAATATAAGACTCGATTTACCGTATAGTTTGATCAAATTGTCAAGAAATTCATGGACAATTAAGTAAAGTGTCCAATGGTAGAAACTTTATCAATAAATAAATAATAGATAAATTTACTTACAAAAACCTCGATTTAGTGGTGGACAATTCTCGACGAGATCGAGAGAAAATGTCAATTAGACTGAGTAAAATAATAACTAAAACATAATAATAATAACATAAAATGCCAAATCAATCTTCCACTTTTGCCTTTGCACGAGCCGCTTGTTTGGAGCCCAAGGCAAGTAGAGACGCTGTCCGCAGGCAATCAGAGGTTCTACATGAGTCGGACCGCTTTGCGTGAGGTGTGGTGCTGGCACTTCATGTGATATCGTTGTCTTCGTTCTTCTCCAAAAGAGAAGTATGCAGGACGACAGCAGCTTGTCAATCATGTCTGTGTAGTGTGCATAAAATTGTTAGTGGTAGAAGATCTGTCCTACCGTGTTTTGTGCTCTCACGTCCAAAACATAGATAGAGAATTTGTGACCAACATATGAAAGCACATTTTGATCTTTAACTTACCTGCTGTTTCAAGCAAAATTAACATGAGATGCGCTCTCTACGCGTAACGAAGGGCATCGGATTCCAAAGGTCGTAACGCTGCTTGCAGCTTGTGAAACGTAGAGCCTGTCGGAACGGGAAATAAACGCCACCAAAGTCCGTTGCAGATGTCAGTGTATTATTTCCTTTCTACAATAATGTGTGTATATTAACATATGTGTGTGTACGGCCCCTCCTGTATGAAAGACGGCAACGGAAACGCGAAAAAGAAGCTATAAGGTAATATTACATTATAGATTTATACAAGAATGACGTCAACATATATATATATATATATATATATGGGTCAAGGACTAAATCATTAAGCTATCAATAATTATTAACGAAGAACGAGAAGATATTAAGCTATCTACTCCATAGATATAAATTATTCCATCAACTAAAATAATTAACATACTGTTCGTTTAACTTCTTGCATAATACTGGGGAGCTAACTCAGGTAGCCAAAGTGGATCGATCCTTGTTAAGTTCCGAATATAATTGTGGTTTGTTTTTACCAACTCGTTGAAGATTATGCATTCTGGCTTTGTACGGAACAGCACAGAAGACGGGTGGATTTGCACCATCTGTCCACCAGCAATTGCCCTGCCAAAAATTCAATGGTACAAAATAGGCAAATACAATCAATCGATGTGAGCGAGATATTGCAAGCTGATCAGTGTTACAGGAGGTTGTACCGGCTCACGTTAAAAGGTAAGACATACGTGCCAGACATCAAATGTAAAAAAGTTACGCATAAAAACCTGTAAGATCCGTCAGGTTGCTTCAATGCTGCATTGATAAAAAAAGCAGCAGCAAGGCATCTTCGGAACTGAAGCATATCCGTCCCACAGGAAGTAATAGAGAGACCCATTTGATGCAAATGCCCTTGGATTTGGCTTAAGAACAATGAACACAAAACTTCAGTATTGAAGAGACAACTTAGATAAGTTGGTAACATTTACCAGAAAATATTATTTTATCCAGGATAAGAATATGCAAGTATATTCGAATTCAAGAAGAGGAACACTGGGATTGTGTAACTAACACACAACAGATTGCAATGAGAAGTTCTGTAATCTATCTTCCACGCATGTATACATTCTTAAACACAAGCTCAGAATAAATAGTAGTGATTCATAAACAATGACAGCTTTAAATATAACTTCACAAAGTATCGAAACTCCATTAGGGAAAAAGGCATTCACAAAAAGTGGGGGGAGGGTGTTTGTGCTAAAGAAACAATGAGAACGACAATATGTAGTCAAAAAAACTCAAAGAAAATAGGTTTATGGGATTTTAGTTTCCATTTGACTTCAACAGTTAAACATTTTACATGCATGGAAAGCAAAGAAAAATATATTGATATTTTTCATTTCAAAGCCCAACTTAATGACAGGGAAAAATAAAAACTCATTCCAAGCTTGTGTTAGAAATCAAACCATTTTACTTTTCGATGGAAAATAATCACAAAAACTAAATTTGAGCATACTTTTTAGTAAAAAGATTATTGATATTCAACACAACAATCCATGGTAATCTTTGTGGAAATAAACACCATATTTCTTGCATCAAAAGCAAAAAATTTAAAACAATGGTAATAAAAAGAGCAAAACTAAGATATCAGCATGCATATATTCATCCAAAAGTAAAAAAAGAAATACAAATGGCAGAGCAAATATAAAGGCACAAAAATGTATCTAGAATAATATTCATAGCATAAGAAACCATGAAACAAATGAAAAGACTTGTAAGTAACTGCAAATAGCATCTTTAAGGTAACAGCAAAAGAACCAGAGCTGGAAGTCACTATTTCCACAAAGGTATGTTACCTATGAATATCTCGAGCATGCCTGAGAGAGCGATTATTGATGAAATTTTCCTTGCACCATTTCAAAAGATTCTTTTCAATGGCTTTTTCCTTGTTACTCATCAACTTGCACTTTTCCAAAAACTCTGCAGAAAACCTATATACATTCAGCAACGTAATATGATCCCCATCTGCACTTGAAAAGTACTTTCTTGCATTTCTGGCCTGTGGATCAGAACATCTTCAATTTAAGCAAATAACCCCAGGATTTAGGGATGCTTTGTTCATGTATTCAAGAGTTTTATTTCCAAAAAAATTCGACATAAAAACTTTCATTCTATTTAATTCCACTATGGAAGGTCAGATACATGCCCATCACTAATTGCAATCTTACCCTCCACCAAAGTATATAATTATCACTAAGCTCCTCACTAACAGGTTTCTAGCTGCAGCAAATATGTTTAATTTATATAACAGTTCTAATTGTAGCTTGATGGATGGGCACAGTAGACCCGGAAATTTTTGACATGGCACAATATATAACATGATAATTACATAACACAACATAGAAGATGATAATTATCTAGGAAGCCTTTTAAAAATAATTATGTAATGAATAAAATTTTTCTTTGACATAATTGTTATACCTGATTCAACAAAATTAAAATAGATTTTAAACCAATTATAAATGTTTAGAGTTTAAAATGAAAAATTAAATATATAAATATAAAAGAACATTCAAATACATTTCATACATGTTTGAATTTACAATATTATCATTCCTCAATCATAATTTCACTAAAATATCTAAGAATACAATAAAAAAAGATAAGCATGATAACATAAAAAATATCTGATACAATAATTATAGGACACAACACAATGGCCAAGTCTAACTGCTGCAAGAAACCTTGTTCGACAACAATAAGCAAAAATTGTTGGGATGTATTTGCAAATTAACATCTCAGGAAGTTGTTTAGACTAAATTGAAAGGTACTCAAAGAAGTCCTTAAAACTGGTTAATAAGTTTGCTGGCATTCTAGCATCCTCCCGATTGCATGTTAGAAAAGATTATTCTAAATACCTTGAATTTGCTGGCATTCTTTACATAATTCCAAAATTATCAATATAATAAGGAAATTATTATGTTTATTCAGTGGAAGAAAAAGTAAGTTACAGAAAACACAATCAACCATTTAATAGCTTCGTAGTATAACAATCAAGCTGATGCACTAAAAGGTGACATTCCATTAGAAGGCATCAATAACCAATACTGAAATAGATTTACAATTTTAATATAAAAAATGCTTATCTAAAAGACATGTCAGTAGGGTCAAGACATACTTCTTCTTGTCTTTCTCGGGAGTAGTAGAAAATGGATTCCACAGAAAGCATAGCAACTATAATCAGCATTTCTTCTAAACACTGGAATACACTGGCCAATAGAAGAGCTTTAGAATAAATAGGGTCCAGTGGCAGTTGAGCCATTTGGCACCCAATGGGATCTGATAATTTGTTGTCATCCGTTAAAGCTCCTAATAAAATCAGTTGTTCTAAGGATTTCACAATAGACATCCTGAAAAACGATTCAGAGAAAATTTGAGAAATAAAATCAATTGCAAATGAAACTCCCACTCAGAAATAGTAAAAGTAAGAAGGTAATTTAACTTCACTAGAAAATGCTAATATCATTTATTGTTTCTGCACCACGTTTAAATCACATAAAATGCAAATAATAACAATTCATAATATAAACAAAGGACAAGACGTACCACAATGAAACCCAAACATTCATACAGAAACACGTTCATACAGTCAACTACCAGTCTTTCACAATATTTACCAAATAATACAACGTAAGAAAATTTGAAGTGAATTAGATCTTCCAAAACCATTAAATCTGCAACCATTTTATAGTGCACCAACGATAAAATGTAATCCTACTCCTATTTCCAAGGTATTTTGGATGTTAAAACTGAGGGAGAAGGTATCCGAGGATCCATTTCCCAGTATGTGTGGTGAGGCACACCATGGCATAAGATGGTATTGGCTGGCTACACAGGTGAGACACACCTTCCAAAAGATTGATGAAAGAATAAAGCTTTTCAGCATAATTTGAAATCTCCAGTTGAAAAATTGACTTCTCACAAAAAGGCAACAGTTTCAAGGCCATAAGACTAACTGCTCTGCCAAATTACCTATTAACTGAATTGACATCTCGTGATGGCTGGGGGGAAATGTGATAAGCTAGAGGTTTTTTTGAATCTTTAGATAGATCAACAGCAAAGAGGGGTCATAGATAGCAAGTGCATGCAGAAATTTTGCCAACATTTGGATTGATGGTTACAGTGCATGGTACCAAAGCCTGTGCCCAGGCACTTGTGTACCAAAGCAATGCCTAGGTAAATTGATTTCAAATATTAAAAATATAATTTTTTATATATTCTTAGATATTTTTAGATTTTTGAATATAACATTCCCTCAGTAACATGAAATTTGGAACCAAATTCCAGATGTACTTGCATTTGTGGGCTGGGATGAACCATAGGAAGCATATGGTTCTTTAATAAAGTTTTATTTTTTGTTTAGTTTTGAAATCAAGTCTCATTTTGTCAAATAGAGAATCAGAGCATATAGTTTTGATTAGTACCTTCAGTAATTAGTTATTTTTAGCAGTAACAATTTTACCATACGATGTCACTAGGCTCTAAATCAATATTTTTATCAACAATAGCAATAAGTCAATAATGAATATCAATAACAAAGTTAATAATAACAATCTTAACAACAAGAAGTCATAAAGTAACCATGGTTATTAAGGTGGTTGGCTAGGTGGCTAGGTGGCCAGGTGTGATTTGGCCATAACTTGGTGGGTTAACTTGCCACCTTTTAAATAAATGGACTTTCTGTTGGCTCTGTTTAATTATATAATTCTTGTAGCAGAACATATTCCAGTGTTTTCCACTTGATGAGAGAACAAACTCGGCTTTCAAAAAATGAAACACTTTTTCTGGGCTGGAGGAATCAACAGTGGCTCCTCAATGACAAATCTCTTAATGAGCAAACCCATCCCAATGAGTGAAATAGAGTTGCTAAAGTAGTATCAATGTGGACATGAGGAAAGGGAAATAACAGAAAAATAAATACATTAAGGAAAACAACCAATAAGTCTATAAGACCAAATAAGATTAAAACAAGCAAATGCAATGAACAATGTAAATCAATAAATCTGAAAAGCTATTACCTTGAGGGCTTCTCCATGAAGTCAAAACCAATGATATCATCAACACCCAAGGCTTTGAGTTGCAGCACAACATTTGAGAGATTGCACCTTTTAATCTCTGGGACAGTAGAATCTATGAGTTTAATGAATTCATTCTCTGGGTACAATCGAAAGCATTTTCCAGGTCCCTCACGTCCCGCACGACCACTATGTAAATCACACATAATCCATTACTGATGGCTATAATAAAAATATGAAACTAATGCAATAGTGATTAAATGTTCATTTAGTGAAATAAGGACTCAATTCTAGTATTAGAAGTTTGGAATATGAAAATCAGGATATCAGAATTAAAGTGAATCCATTGCTTCTTTAGCTGATATACGAGGACAAAGTGAATCATCATATGCCTAAATCTATTATTTGTTATCAAGGAATGTTATGTTGTGTTCTCAATTAGGACATTTCAAGGTCAAGCTTATCTTATACAAAAAATAATGTCCAGCATTGGTCCTACTAGAAAAGTTGGGTGAAGTTTTATGTTCCAATAACAATTTCATAAAAAGGCTAATAGTTATAGTGAACCCAATAGTTACAGTGCCCACTAGAATAGTACCTTCTCTGGATGGCTTGTGCTTTAGAAATCGGAACAGTAATCAAAGACTCCATCCCAGTTACAGGGTTATAGGAGCGAGCTTTCACCATCCCGGAGTCAATGACATATTTTATTCCAGGGATTGTCACTGACGTCTCTGCAATATTGTTGCCAATATGACCTGCACACTCCATTAATAGTGGGGCAACATTTCAAATCATGTGTGATAATAGGACCATAAAAAACCAAATCCACCAACTGTAGGATCCAACAACAATAACAATGATATAAGTCATAATCGCACTACATGGGATCAAAAAAATAAATTGAACAAAAGGTTATGTGAATATTATGCACTGAACAGGATGATTTTTTCTAGTAAAAAATTTTTCGAAAATAGAAGTGGAAGATAGATCTCACTGTTGGTCATTTCTAGATAATCTCTGGACTTGGCTATTCCCAAATATATGCATCCAATCACTTGGATCACCGGTTTGCTTATTATGGACTTGAACATAAAAATGGTTTTAACTTTTTTGTCTATTGTAACTGAATAAAACGCAAATCCATTGTTTAAAAAGGCAATTCCACTATTGTTTTATATGCACATTTTAGCTAATACACGTTTCAGATTTCAAATGAATAAAAGATAAGAATTCAACAGAATATTATAGTAAACAAATCTACAACGTTATTGATCCATTTCTACACTGGATAAGTATTTGTAAAGACACCATAGCAGAAAATGTTTAACCTGTTCCTTTCCAAGAAATATTCATAATCATAATAATATATGGGATTATTATTGATAGTTTGTAAGGACATTACACATAATAAAATTTTAGAATAAAAGCTTTGGGCAAAATAGAGAAAAGCAAGCATTTAGAGCAAGGATCCAAATATTAATATCATATCAAAGATCAATCCTTTAACAAAAGGAAATATATCGAGGATAGTTGAAACCCTTGATTCTCCTTTTGTTATTTCACCAAGTGTATGTACAAATGATGTGTTTTACACATATATACAAGAGAAATAAACCACCATAATAACAAGTGATCCCTAAGGTACATAATATGACTACACTACTTAACACCTCCTTTCAAGTTTGGAGCATATATATCAAACATATCTAACTTATTACTTAAAGTATCAAAATTCTCATTCCTAAGACTTTTAGTGAAAACATCTATAAGTTGATCTGTAGAATAAGTGAAAAGAGTAAAGATGACTTTCTTCAACACATTATCTCTAATGAAATGACAATCAACCTCAATATACTTTGTCCTCTCATGAAAAATAAGATAACTAACAATGTCAATGATAGTTTGATTATCACAATACATAGGGATGGGAGTTTGAATTTTCACCACTAACTCATGAAGTAGGGTCTTTAGCTAAATCATCTCAAATACAACTTGAGACAGCCTAATATTTCACCTCTGCACTTAATTTTGACATAACATTTTACTTTTTGCTATGTCATGTCACTAGATTCCCTCCTAAATAGGTGTGCAGTAGTTTGAGGTGGATTTTATATCTAGTCTATCTCTTGCATACCCTATATCTGAATAAGCTTCAACACATAGATGGTTATAGTTCTTATATAGTGGGCTTTTCCCGAAGGCCTTCTTTAGGTAAGCAAGAACTTTAATAGCTCACAGCCTTTGAACAACTCTTAGTCCATGCATAAACTAGCTTAGGAGATTTACCATGAACGTAATATTTGGTCTAATAACAGTGAGATATATAAACTTGCCTACTAGACATCTATACTTCCTTAGGTTTTCAAATAGTAGAGTGGTGTCATCATGAAAGGAATGACTCTTCTCTATGAGAGTTGCCTTTGGTTTGCATCCCTCAAGTCTAGCCTCCTTTAACATGTCAAGAACATACTTTCTCTATAAAAGAGACAATCTCCTTTTTGAGTAAGCAAATTCAACTCTTAAGAAATATCGAGGAGTGTCTAGATCCTTTATGGAAAAATGCTAGCTCAAGAACTATTTTGTATCATCAATACCTTGTAAATCATCAGTGAGTAGCATATCATCAATGTAGACTATGAGAATGATAGTACCTCAAGAAGTCATCTAACACAAAATGATCAACCCAACCGCTTTCAAAACCAACACTTTAAATAACATTGCTGAATTTGGCAAATCAGGTTTTAGGACTTTGTTTAAGACCATAGAGAGCTTTGTTCAACCGACAAACCTAAGACTTTTCCTGAGTAACAAACCTAAGAAGTTGCATAAAGACTTGCTTGTTGAGATCACCATAGAAAAAGATATTCTTATCATCAAGTTGACAATCAAGCCAAGAGCAAGTGAAAGCCAGAGAGAGAACGTAGATAGAATCCAATTAGGCAACTAGAGAGAATGTCTCAAAGTAGTCAATCTCATGCTCTTGAGAGAAGCCACAAGGCAAACTTTGTAGCGATCGATAGAGCCATCCAAACGCCATTTAATAGTAAAGACTCATCGATAGGAGACCACATTGGCATCAATAGGGCAAGGAACCAATCTCAAGTGCCACGAGAAAGAAGAGCTTTCATTTCCTCATCCATAGCCACCTTTCAAGGTAGGAGTTGAAAAGTCTCACGATAATCTTTGGGAATTGACTCTATAAAGAGAGATAAGGAAAAACTACAAAAGGTGGAATTAAGATTCGCATAGGAGATTACACCTAAAAGAGGGTACTAGGTGCAAGTGTAGGTGCTCTTGCGATGTGCAATGGGACGATCATCATCAACGATGGTGAAGGGGACAATGCAATCAAGTGTGGAAGAGGTGAGTGGAGCAGTTGGAGTACGTCACGATCGCCAAATATAGACTTGCAAGGGAGGAGCATGTAACACAGAAAAATCCTCAAATACAACACTAGGCTCACCAAGGACGAGAAGAGTGTCAAGAAGAGAAAGGGTACCCTATTTTGTGCGGAGGTATGTGGACAAGTGGTCTAATAGAGGATGTTAGGAGAAGAATAGATAGCCTGAAAATTAGATTGCATAAATTCCAAAGCATTATCTGTACACAATTTTGGGACAAAGACCAAATAGATTTTTTTATTTCAATTAGAAATGCTTGAAGTATATCAACAATAGTGCAACGATTTTTAAAGAGATACACTCAAGAAACATAGTCATCGACAAATATGATGTAATAGCGATGACCCTTAACACAACTAAAACCTCAAATGTCACAATGTAGTAAATCAAATAGATTAAAAGTAGAAGACAAACTTAACTACTTTCTGGGAGCCTGAGTGTGGTTCCCAAACTGACACAATTCACACTGAAAAGAAGACACAAATGTCCATAGGAGTACCTAATGAAGTTTTTCCTAAGACAAGTGACCCAAGCAATAATGCTAGAGGAGAGAGGAATTTATGTTCATCATACATGCAATCAAACCTTGAGGAATACGATCACAAGCAAGAATGTAAACACCATTACTACGCTTACACCCTAAACTAATCCTTTGACCCATTTACAAGTCTTAAAAGGTACAATGAAAAGGAGAAAATGTTACAGAATAGGATAATTTTTCAATGATAACACTAATAAATAAAAGATTAAATGATAAATCTGGAACATAAAAAATATTGTATAAATGAATCTAAGAGGAAGCTTGGATCTTACCAAAAATAGGATAGAAGCTACCATCAACAATAGTAACAATGGATTAGTCAAAAAAGTGTGAAAGGCAATAAAAAAGTAGAGAGCTACTTAATATGTGGGAGAAGACTCTAAAGTCAATTACCCATGAAGTATCACTAGAGGTGAAGAGGGCAGTACTAGTAGCAATACCTGAAGTAGGAGACGTAGCTTAAGTACTTATGACACTAGAATCTGATCTCTATGATCAAAGGAGGCATTCATAATCAATTTGTGAAAGAGTAATGGTTGAACCATTGAAAGTATCACCAAAAGGTTGAGTAACCAATTCTATACCAATGTTGGCAATGGTTGGGGGTTTTCCCCACTTGTCATAACACTTCTCAAATCTATGTTCCAATCTATCATACCATTAACACTTTGGATGTTGTCGATCGCTACCATATCCTAAACAACATTTCCCCTTATTTCTTAAAGCAACAAAGGCAGATTGCAAAGTAATGAAATGACCAAAAGTGGGCATAGAGACATGCAAGGCTCAAGAGAAGGTCTCCAAATCAAGCATAGAGTCAACACCAAGAATAGAATCATGAATCTAGAAGGCAATGTCAAAATTTACACTCACCAAAAAGCTAATGATAGCAAGTTACTCATGGTATCAATAGAAGGTAGTCAAATCTATAGTCGATGGTTGATAGCAATTCAGTTCATCAAGAAGCCCACAAAAAGTGTTGTAATGCTCCCAACAAGTCTTTTATCCTTGTTTCAAATTAAAGATTTACTTATAAACTTGAAAAACTTTTAAGATGTTCTTGTCATGACTATAAGTTTTCTTGAAACTATCTCAAATTCACTTGGTCAGACACAACATAGCAACCCCAGGTGTAATGGCAAGTTCCATGGTGAAAAGCATTCAAGATACAATAATAGCATCATTTGCCTTCTAATCTTTGTATGTATCATCTTTAACATAAGGTAGAGGATTGTGTAAGTGATCTTCCCAACAGTAACCTTCAAGTATTGTCTCCAAGCCTTGAGCCCATAATAGATAATTCGAGCCATTGAGTTTCTCAATCAATCCATGGAAGCTTTTATTTGACAGGTCTCAAGAGCTCATCCTATATAGCAAATCAAGAAGCCCAAGTCCACTATTATGATGGTAGTCGGAGATGGGAAGAGAAATAGTGCACTGTTAAACTTCCCTATACATGATTTAAAAGTGATAGAGAAACCACAATGGAACAATACCTTGAGGAGAGGTGTGTATGCGAGAAGGAAAATTGTCACGAACAGATACACGCAACAAGAGGGAACTCACGTGGTTGATCACCCAATGTGTAAACCTAACTTGCGACCAATAAAGACAAAGCTAGAGGAGGGAAGGTCTCAGATGGACGTGCACGAGCAAGGAGGAGGCAAACAAGGTTGACGAGCCAAGGTGCAAACCTACCTAGACAGGAAATCGATGGGTGCTCTAATACCAAGTTGAAACCCTTGATTGTCCTTTCGTTATTTCACCAAATGTATGTATAAATGATGTGTTTTACACATACGTACAAGAGGGATGGACCACCATAACAAGTGATCCCTAAGGTACATAATATGACTACTATACTTAATAAGGATCAAGGATCATATTCATGAAAATGCAACACTTTTTTAGAAACCAAAAAATTTCAAATTTCATTTTAAAACTCAACAATAAGATAAAATAAGAAACAATAAGCATACAAAAATACATAAATAAATCTTTTAAGAAATTATCATGCATAAAATATCAATTAGATAGAAATATAGTAGTTGCATGCATGAGAAAAGTCATAAATCATACAAATAACTGAAAAAAAAAACTCATAACTACAAATGATTAAAAATTCATGTTATATTTCAATAAAATTCAAGTTACAAGTGAATATAATCCAAGTTACAATTCAATATATTTTAAATTATATTTTAATAGAAACAAGGTTACATTTTAATATATATCAGGTTAAATTTCAATAGAATCTAGATTACAGTTCAATATTAATTAAGTTACATTTAAATAGAATTTAAGTTATAATACATACATGAAACACAAATTAACAAGAATATGCATGGTACTAGAGAATTTTCATAACCTACATAACTAAAAATTTTATCGACTATAAGATTTTAGAGTAAATTATAAGTTTTTATTCCTATAATGTTGTTAGTATCTTTTAAAAGAATCTCATGTGATTTAATTTAAAAAATAGAAAATAAAGTTTGTGAGAATATAATAGATAGTTAGAAGAGGAATGTTATTCATAAGCAAACATATTGTTTTAAAAAAATTTTAAAAAATCAGGATCTTTTGTGATTTCTTAATACTTCTATCATTTTTTAAGTAATAATTTTTTTAAAATTTGTCTTCTCTCTTCCCTTCTCTATTTTTCTTTCCCTTCTCTATAATCTCCATAATCAAACATTTTATTGATCACAAGATTTTAGGGTAAATTATAAATTTTTATTCCTATAATGTAATTAATATCTTTTTAAAAGTTTCACATGAATAATTAAAAAATAGAAAATGAAGTTTGGGAAAATACAAGAGACAGGTAGAAGAAAAATGTTATTCATAAGCTAACATAATTTTTTTAAAAAATAAAAATATCAATTTTTTTGTACTTTTAAACTTGAAACATTTTTTAAATATAATTTTCTTAGGTAATATTTTTACTTTTTTCCTTTCACCTCTCTTTTCTTCTTTTTTAATTTTCTTTTTTTCTTTTCTTCTCACATGCACAATTTGCACCTTGTCTTCCATTGTGTGACCCACTGAAAACCCTAATGAGTTCTCACAATCTACAAAGCAATGAAAGCTTGAACAATCAATAGCAAAGATAGGACACAACTTTGACGAAAAAACCATTTTTTTGCATTTTATTTTAGTTTTAAATAGAATATATAAATTGGCCAAAGCAAGAGAAAGAAAATCTAAAAATACGAGTCCAAATACGCAAGGACAAAAATGGTAGAGTTTTATTAAAAGAAAATGAAATAAAAGATAGTGTCGATATTTTACTAAACCTTTTGATCAATCAATCATGGGAAACTCTTACATGCAAAACATGTGCAACATAAAAAATATAAACTACAGTTATTTTAGAAGAATTAGTATTCTGAATTGCAAACTTTGCAAAAGTCAATAGCTATTGATGAAATGTTAGGACATCATATTCCACCAATACTGATTGGAGGCTATGGTCATTAAATACATTTCTAAGTATTTCTATAATATTATTATGCTTATTTGAATAATATATTCCCCTTCAATTTATTAGTATCAACGTATGGTATATTTCTATTGCAATAAATATTCATAAATTAAAAGATTCATAAACTTCCATCAAAATTTCCACTAAAATTTAACGTGTAAATTTTTCAAGAACAAAAGTTCAACATGACATTGACATTGAAAACCTCACTAAAACTTTGAGTGGGCATTACAATTTTAACCATATATAAATTCCATTGGGCTTCCAAGATGCCTAAGTAGTTAACTTTTAAGGTGCTATTTCAAGGAAGTGAGTGTAACAGGTTATTTTGATTTAAAAGAATATATAAAATCTTATAAATAATAAGAAAAATACCAATATGTTAATGATATTTTGCTTACAGGTAATGATAATGAAGACATTACTAAGACCAAGGAACATTTTGTCAAGATTTTTGAAACAAAAGATCTTGAAAGACCTGGATATTTTCTTGGTATTGAGTTTGCTTATTCCAAGAGAAAAATAATGTTATCCTAACGAAAATATGCCCTTGATTTACTTGCAAAGATAAGGAGTTCTGGTTGCAAACCTAAAGCTACACCTATTAAGCAGAACCTCCCTTTTTGGGACTCATCATCAAAAGAATTAGCAGATCCAAGTAGCTATTAGAAGTTAGGAAGTTGATCTACCTTACTATCACTAGACCTGATATCTCTTATACTATGAGACTATTGAGTCAATTCATACACAAACCTAGACTGGTACATTAGGTAGGGATGCAAAGAATGCTAGCTTACATCAAGGGAACACCAAGGAAGGGTTTTCTATATCAAGAAAATTGGTACTTGAAGATCGAAGCATTTTCTAATACTAATTTTGCAGGAGACAGGAAATCTACCTCCAAATACCTTACATATGTAGGAGGGAATCTAGTTACGTGGCGGAGCAAGAAACAAAATGTGATATCTTGTTCAAATGCTGAAGCCAAATACAGATCTACGCAGCTTATTGGTTGTGAGTTGGTATGGTTCCGTTCCCTTCTAGTGAAACTTAAGATGACTGTGAAAGAACCTATTGTTATGCACTGTGACAACCAAGCCACTATCTATATCACACAACATAAAACCTTTCATGAACGTACTAAATACATAGAGATAGATTGCCACTATATCCGAGATTTGGTAGCAAAGGGTATTATTTGCACTCCTCATATCCCATCTTCTGAAGAATATGCTGACATTCTCACCAAGGCACTACATCGTAGGTCATTTGAATATCTTTGTAAGGAATAATAAATATATATTCTCTAACTTGAGGGAGAGTGTTGTATTGTATTTGAGTGCACCTCTTGGTATACAGATCTTATATCCTATATATATGTAATGTAACTTTGAATGAATAGAATATATAGATTTACATTTCACAACAATAAGTTTGAAGTCTAGACAAGTCATAGGTAGACTAAAATTAAAACCAAAATACAATGAGAAAGGGTTTCAAAAAAGAAACCTAAGGAAAAAGGAAAAATAGAACAGAAAACAAATAACAAAAGGAAGAAAAATATGACACACTACTCAACCCAAGGGTATTAGTCACATATAAAGTCACCAAAGTTTCGAGCCAAGCAATGAACTCTACATTAGGTACAACTCCATTGTCTCATCACTCTCTCATCCATGAAACCACAAGATCCATAACTTTGGATTTGATATAATCATCAACATAACCAACAGCATCTTATTGTTCCCCTCTAACCACCCATACTACCAAATAGTACAAAGAATCATACCCCACACTTTCCTCCTGGACCTCTCAAACCCACCTTTTGTTACTCAGATCACAAAAATTTTCCATATCCTCCGTAATGTATCATACATTAGGTGCTATGAAATCCCTCTCAACATCTCCTAATGAATGTTTGGATAGACATGAAAAGAATAAGTAGCAACATATCTCCACCAACTCACAACAGATCCTACAAATACTTATTAAATGGAATCCATTAACTATAGGATAACTTTCATAAGCACCCCATTACACTATACCTACAAGGTAAAAAATTGTACCTTGAAAGGAATGCACGTTCTCAGTTGCATGGTACCATAGGTTAGTTTCTAGTAAAGTGACTTGACAGAGAAAGTTTCATCACTATTCCATCTCCACACCAGAGAAGGTCACCAAAAGTATATAAGCATGAAAGCAAGTACAGAGACTACCAAGGATTGTTGATTGAGTCACTCAAGTTCCTTCACTTCCTCTAAAGATTCAGCCTACGTGTTAACACCTATGATGCAAAAATTTGCTTGAAATCTAGATCCCAAAGCTCTAGAAAATAGTCTTGTCTCTTCCTAAGATGAGCTGCAAAATGGTTTTTAATGTGTTTGTGAATAGAATCTTTATCTGCCACACAAAGCCCCAATCAACATCAACGAATACTATCCTCAAGATGAGCCTCAAGTTTCTATTTTAATTTCAGATGAGCATTACACTCATGATCAGAGAGGCACCTAGGTCCTTGCTTTTCCTATGTAGATCCTCAATTTGATTTCCCAGCTTTGTAGATCTGATACCCACACTATCCATGTCCTTCACTTTCCATTACTTCAATTGTTGCTTAAGGTATAAGTTATTTCAGTTTGATGCACAATCTTCTAGTCAAACCCCACATAGGGGGAAGGACAAATCTCCCATGTCTGAGATGATATTCCACCATCCCTACAATTGTTGCACAAATCCCTCAATCTCAAATCACAATGCTTCAAATCGAAATGGTCTGAAACCTCAATCTATTTCATGACCAAATGCCATTCTAGGCAAACTCTAAACATGTGAATCAAGGCAACACTTATCCCACTCCAAACCCACAAAAAATAAGGTCAAGTACAGCCTAAGATGGATCTACCTTGAAATTCAACCATGTAAATTATGTACCAGCAATCGACATGTCCATTCACTCTAGTTCTCTAATGATATCACTGATTTCTTGCATTCCAATCGTGATCTTCATGCTCTTCCTTCTGTGTATGGAGAATCTTGTGACTTTATTACCCCAATAACAAAACACTGATGGTGAGCCTAACCCACTCAATGAAGATCATCCCAAAAAACACTAAGGTAGAGGATGAGTGTGTAGAAAAGTTCTTAATTGGAAATAGTATGGCATCATCTTCTAGAAGAAACTAGAGTGACACTGTTACCCAAGGTATCCTCCATTGAGATTAAATTTAATCTCAAGTGGAGACAACCATGAACCCAAACTCCAAGCTAAATCCAGCATTGCTTCCCCACCATAAATTGGAGGATACCATAAAACACTAAACAAAAAGATTAAAAATTACAGTAAATACTCAAAATGTTCGATAACATTTTCTGATGTTATTTGAAAGTGAGGCTATCTACTGATAACATAATTTTAGTTCATGAAAGGAAAAAATTCGTTCTAAATTAGAATTATAGTGATATACTTTAGAGTCCAAATAATTAAAATTATGTAGGTCAAATTAAATATGTGGAATGTAGGTTCAATGGAAATAGAAATAATGATAAAGGTATACATATAAATAGTCACAAAATTCATAAAAGTAAGACTTTTAAATACTTAAAATCTATAAAAAGTAACAATGATAAAATTATAGAGGTTATTCATAAGATTAAAGTAGGATGGATGAAATGGAGAAATGCTTCTAGAGTATTACATGATAAAAGGACACATTTAACTTTGAAAGGAAAATTTTACAAAACTACTATTCATCTAGCTATTACTTTATGACTTAAAATGTTGGATTGCAAAATATAATCATATACAAAAAGTTAGTATTGTCAAGATATATATACTTGGATGAATAGTAATACTAGAAGGGATAAGCAACAAAATAATTTTATTAAGAATAAAATAAAAGTAATACCAATTAAAGATAAGGAAAATCACTTTAAGTGGTTTAGTCATATCCTCAAGAAACTAAAGAATGCACAAGTTAGAAGAGGAAAAATTAATTAATATCAAAGAAATTAAAGTATGGAACGGCTTAAAACTACTTGGTTAGGAATTATAAGAAAATATTTGAAGTTGTGGAATTTAACCCAAGATTTAACTATAAATAAAAATACATGGAAGAAAAGGATCATATAATCAACCCCACTAAATGGGACTATAGCTCAAATTTTTATTATTGTCATTGTTACTCAAAATATTCTCTATAACCATTACAGGTCCATATGGCAGTGTTTGGTCTTAAAAAAGCCAAGACATCAACCATAAAAGATATGCTTTCAAGATTACCAAATGAAACATGAAGCACAATATTTAATGATAAACCTTTTATATATGACAACAAACTCCCAAGCATTAGTTAAAATCTTCCAGTTCACCGTGCATATTGATAGTTTTAAGCATCAAATGTTGGACTTCAACAAGCTGAAAAGGAGACATCTATTGAAAAGTTGTTGGCATATTACTGACAGTCTATCAACCATGACATCACGTGGTACTTAAAAGCATCACTTATTCTGAAAAGATAGAGAAAATATTGTATGCTCAGAATACACATAGCCTCCTTCCAAAATCTAAGTTAATGGTACCGTCGGTGAATGGTACAGTTAGTGTTAATATGACAATCATAAATTAGCATACTGCATACCTTGCGATACCCAATCTTGGCTGGCTTGAATGCCTCCATTTGCTGTTCAGAGGGAAGAGATGAATAAATAGGAACAGTCATAACTTTTTGTCTGTCCTCAGGTAACAGACAGACTCGATCCTTGACAAGTCTTTCAACAGAATCAATTTCCTCTTGTCCAGTCAAGAAGACAAGGATATCTCCAGGACCTTCCTCCAAATGAATCTAACATGAAAAACCTGTTCCCAGTCAAGATAAGACAATATAATGTCTATGTGTGTGTGTGTGTGTGTGTGTGTGTGTGTGTGTGTCTATGTGTGTGTCTGTGTTTGTCTGTGTCTGTGTCTTGTGTGTGTGTCTGTGTTTGTCTGTGTGTCTGCATGCATGTGTCTGTGCGGGCGTGCGTGCATGTGTGTGTATGTTTAAGGGACATAACTATCATGAAATAGAATATATGTCTTACAAGATCTGCATGAGGCATGATAGAAAAAATAGATAAGAAGTAGAGGCCTATAAAGGCTAAATAAAGAGAATATAGTTGTGCATAAAATTCTAATTAAAGGAATAACTAAGTGCAACAAAGATGACCTAACCACGGTGCAATTATGGCTAAATTAGACTAAACAAGCAAAGCAACCAAGTAATATATGGAAAGCACAAGTGCATAAATTAGTATAAGCATGCATGAAACTTAAGTAAAACATATAAGCATGCATGAGTAGGTAGAGCATGAATGTACATGAAGCATAATGCAAGACATGATTCATAAAGCATAAGGCATGATGCAAGACATGATATATGTAGCATGAGGTATGATGCATGACATGAATATATGTATGGATACATGCATGTGTGTGTGTGTGATTGCAACATGTATGTGTGTGGATGCAACATATGAGTATATGCATGAATGCAACATGTAAGTATATGTATGAATGCAACATGTGAATATATGTATGGATGCAACATGTAAGTATATGAGTGAATATGTGTCATGTATGTATGTATTATGTATGTGTAAGCATATAAGCATGTAAGCATGCAAGAATAGATGAGGTATGAATAAATGACATATACGTATGGACAAGCGATATATAAGTGTGCAAAAGTGAATAACATATAATTATGAAGGAGTGATGTTTACATAACATATAAATATGAAACATTAGTGCAATATATAAGGTGTGATGCATGATGTGAGTATGACTGTATATGTGCATAAGTGTGCATGATTGAAGGTGTACATAGGCAAGAGTAATGAATGAATGAGCTTGGTTTTTGTGTGCATAAGTGAGTGTATGATTAAAAGTGTACTTAGGCAAGAGTTTATATGAATGAATGAGCATGGTTTGTATGTGCATGAGTATATGAGTGAATGACATATGGGAAAACAAATGGAGTGAGTGCATGACATATAGATGAATGCATGAAGTGAATGTGTATATGACATAGAAGTGAATGTGCATAATTAAGATGAAGGAAATGAACACATATGAATGAGTGAATATGTGAGTGTATGCATATAAACGTGTGTATGATTAAGATGAATGATGAGTGAATGTGTGCAAATAAAGGTAAGTGTGCATGATTAAGATGAATGAAATGAATGCATATGAGTGAGTGAATGTGTGAGTGTGTGCATATAGAAGTGAGTGTGCATGATTAAGATGAATGAGTGAATGTATGAGTAGATACAACATACATTTCAGCATGCATAAGTGATGAAAGATTGACATAAAAATATGGATTCATTAATGAAAGGTGTGTGCAAACATGACATGAATTGCAACATATATTCATGTATGAATGAGAAGCATATGGCATGAAGATATGAGTGAATGATGAATGAAAACATAGCATGAATTACAACATGTATTGGAACATGAATGAATGACTAAATGAGTGCATGTGTAAGTGTACAATTGATTTCAGCTTGAATAAATAATGCATGTGAATGTGTAATTAGTTTTAGCATATATGAGTGGTGGATGGTGCATATATGAATGTATAATTGGTTTTAACATGAATATAGGATGAATGGGCCATATATGAGTGTATAAATAGATGCAAACATAATCACGAATAACAAATAAATGAGGGGCATGAAAACATGTAATTGAAAAAATGAGATATGAGTATAAAAATGGCAAGGATTATAGCATGAAGGATGAGTACATGAATGGAAATATGATATAAATTTTAGTATACATGTATGATGAAAGATTGAGCTAAACAAGTGTGAGATGCAAGAATAAGGTGTGCAAATGAGTGATAAAATTGAGAACTAGCATCTCATTTTGTGGATATAAATATTGTCACTTGCAGATGGGTTTTCACCATTAAACATCAACCAAATGACAGTGTTGAAAGGTATAAGGCTCAATTGATAGTTTGTGACTTCATGCAATAGTATGAGATTGATTATACTAAGACATTCCCTCATGTTGCCTGATCGAACTCTATTTAGGTGATTCTCTCTATGACAGTGAATAACTTTTGACCACTTATTCAACTTGATGTTAAAAATGTCTTTCTACATGGTAATCTAGATGAACAAATTTTCATGAAACAACCTCCTAAATATGTTGCTCAAGGAGAGAACTAAGTTTGTTTACTTCATAAGGTACTTTATCAACTCAAACAAAGTCCCAAGACTTAGTTTGAGAAGTTTAGTAGAGTTATATGGAGTGATGGATTTAACAACTACTAAGTTGACCACTTAGTATTTGTCAAACATACTTCAAGACACATTGTTATTCTCACCGTTTATGTCAACAATATGTTATTAACTGGCGATGACAAAGGCATTGAAGAAACTAAATGATTTCTACAACATAACTTTGCCACAAGAGATAAGGAAAAGTCTAGGTATTTTCTAGGTATTGAGTTTGGCTACTCTAAAGGTCGTTTGCCACTATCTTAGGGGAAGCATGCACTTGTTCTACTAAAAGAGACAGGATTTGAAAGATACAAGTCTAAGAGTATTTCTATAAAATAGAATCACTTGTTATAGGATGAAGACTCTCCAAAGTATGATGATCCAAGGAAGTACAGAAGACTCATTGAAAAACTGATCTACTTAACAGTCACTCAACTAGATATTAGTTATGTTGTGAATCTTCTTAGTCAATTCATGCATGTTTTAAAGAAGGTCTATTAGTTAGGAGTTGTTTGAGTTCTTGCTTATGTTAAACACACCCTTGGAAAAGACCTTTTGTATACAAAACATAGATATTTACAGGTGATGGGCTTCTCTAATGCTTGATATGCAAGTGACAAGGTCAATAGAAAATCTACCTTTGGATATTTAACATATCTTAGGGGAAATCAAGTTACCTGGCAAAATAAGAAATAAAATGTTATTTTCAAGTCAAGTGTTAAAGTAAAATATTAAAGTATGTCCAATGCAACTTCTGAGATCATTTGGCTTAAAGCTTTACTATACAAGTTAGGAGTTGAAGTGAATGTTCTTAAGCCTATATATTATGATAACCAAATGACTATTTACATTGCTAGTAATCCCACTTTTCATGAAAGAACCAAACATGTCGAGGTGAATTGTCATTTCATCTGAGACAATGTAGCCAAAGGAGTTATTTCAACATCCTTCATTCACTCTAAGGAACAAGTTGTAGATATTCTCACTAAAGTATTAAGTGTATGAGTTTTTGAGTTCTTTTGTAACAACCTGAACATGTTTGATATATATACTCTAATTTAAGAGGGAGTGTTAAGGTATATTGTAACCTTCGAATGTCTATTTAAGCTTAAATGGATATCCAATAATATAAGGGATATTTAACCTCTCTTTTGTACCCTAATTAGCAGCTAATACATAGATTACCCTTTTGTTATCCTCCTCAACTATAATATATGTCAAAATAACTGCAATTATATGTGTCTTTCCATGTAATGTTGAAATATGACCAACTTTCTTGACATATAATGGATCAATACACACAACTTTATTTATTTTCTCTTAAATCCAACCTAGTGTTGAAAACAAACTCAAAAGATTTAACACTTCGATTACTGAGCTCTAAGTATGAGTATACCAGGTCTTCATTAATTGTTATAGCATCATCTCTTATATGCAAAATGACAAAGTTGTCATGTAACTCTAGATTGAATTAGAATTTGAGCACTAAATCAGTAATTACTAAATGACCAACTTGAGTTGGAATCATATCCAAGAGACCTTGATACTTAAATAGTTTCTTTAAATCATTCATTCCATGAAAATTTATTGGTCTACTAAAAAGAATTTTCATTTTACTAAATTTTTAGTCAAATAGAGCTCTAACTTCAGCATTTTTGAAAAATAACTCACAACTTGGCTCTTCTTCTTCCAAAATAAAAGGAACTGCACTATATTCCATATTTTTTGTCTCAATAGGATTTTCTACCTCAATGTCACTTGATGATAGACTAGCAGGTTTTGTCTCAATAGGGTTTTCTATTTCAATGTCACTTGGTGATAGACTATCATGTTCTAATTCATTTGCCACTGATTCAGAAATTGGGGAGGCCCACTCTATACAAGGAGGTGATGAACTACTTTTGAAAATATCATAAGTTATGTATTCACTTATGGACAAGGACTACTTACAAGGTTAGATCAAAGTTTTTAACAATACAAGACCTTCAAAAATATTCTACTCAAGATCCACCAGATGTTCCTGCACCAGCTAGTACACCACTTCCTGCACCAGAGCACTCTAAGAATATTCCTTCTGCAAGTCCTCATGATTTAGTTGAACAAAATAGACTACTTCTTCAGCAAAATGCACAACTTTTAGAGCAGATTATTCAACTTAACAGACAAAATGCTCTTTTGACTAAAGAAAAATCTAATTTAGAAAACAAGATTAAGGAATTAACGCAGAAGATTGAAAATTTAGAAAACAATTGAACTATTAACTCTAAGGAGTCGTGTCTGTTCACATGTACTTTATTGAAAATTTTTTTTACTATAATGAACTTTGTTCCTTTCAATGCAATATTGTTTTGTTTACTTTCAATCAATTTGTAGTTCATTCAACTACAATAATAACATAGTTGATGTCCTCTTCAACCAATGTCACAACCACATCCTTGACTAGAACTCATAGTAAATTGAGTTGGAGTGTGTATAAGAGACTCAATGAAGATGCACAATACCTTAGAGAAGAAAGTCTCAAGATCTAAAGGAAAGTTGGGTCCAAAAAACTATTCTTGAACTTAAGAGAGCTCTAAATTCAAGATGGAGATCTACAAAATAACTACAAGCTCCTCTCAATAACAAGATGTGGTGAGGCTGATTAGAACATCACCTCAACAAACCATGTCAACATGACCAACAACTTACCTTAAGGACAACATGGACAGCCAACAAGCCCAATTCAATAATTTTGAGTTCTCAAGCCATGAATGCATCACACATTGATAAATGTGCATGCTTGGAGCAACCACCTAGCTAACATCATCAATTAGTCAACCATGTCATCCTCCATTCACCTAATGTAAATTGCTCAACCTGATTAATCTGCTCATAAGAGGAATCATCATTTTCCTATAAGAAATATTTTGATGACAACTAGAACTTGGCCCTACCATACAATTGCCACATGGAACTGACATCAACACCAGCCAAACCTATGCATGCTAGGCCAATTGGAATCAATGTTGTGTCCACCTCAACTCCATGCAACCAAGGGGATTCGTTGATTCCCAACTACCCCACTTAGCATTGGTGGGTATAAATACAATAGCAAATGTGATATTGCAAGTACATTATATCATCCAAAACCTAATCTATCTCCTTTATACATTAGTGTGATTTACAAGCATCAAAAGAGGTGATCGTCCTATCTAGCATTTTACAAGCCAAGTGCTTGATAAACTTCACTTATGATCAATCAGTCATCCAACAAACCCCCAATCTACCTAGCCAACTAGCTTGAGTTAACAAGAGCAAGATCAAGTGCATAGCAATAATATCAAATGTCAATGGAAGGTACATATAAAGCTCCTCCAGTAGTGCATAACGTGCAACAAAATAATCTTAAAACTAAGTAGTCTCCCATGTGTAATGGAAAAAGATGCTCATAAATCACAAAAAAAATGAGAAACGTTCATGTGATCATGCATGTCATTTAAGGTGTCCCAAATTTTATCTGTAGACTAAAGCAACATCACACTCCAAACAAAATTTGATTCCATACCATTTTCCACTCAGAAGACTATGACTAAATCATCTGCACATAAGATAAACTATACTTAACATCAGGTGGAAGGCAAAGGAGGTGCTTAACTTTTCAATGTGTGGCAACGAAGGTTTGAAAACTCTAGACCCACATCAAATAGTTTGTCATTCAACTTTTTGAAGATGCCACTGAGATTTTTTACAAGTCATATTCACCCATTGTATTCCAATCACAAACTAATCTAATCTGAGAAAAGAAATGTCTTATCCATAAGTGCATTGACCTTTTGAAATAAAGCCTTCTGAAAGGTAGCAAAGATGAGAGGTTAAGTAGAATTCACCCTTAGAAGAAATGATCCAACGGATATGTATCCTACATCATAGGCTACTCAACAAGTTTCATCATTAGGTCTGCCACTTAGTAAGTTGGGACTTCATAGCTTGTACGTTCCAAATTAGTTGGATGCTTCTTTTGTGGTGCTTACCGCCTGCAGCATTTTTCCTCTGCCCTGATGATGATAATTCCTTGATAACTTGATTTTTTGGGGGGACTTGTAAGTTTTGATGTATACTGTTTCTTACAGGATTTTAAAACACAAGCAGTCAAATTTCAGCCTCTTTAACTGCCAACAAGTCTATCAAAGGTAACAAGATGAAGAACCAACCAGAAGGGGCTGTTAGACAAGCTTGGTGTCCTATCCTAGAGAGGCTGACAGTTTTAAGGGAGCTAGTAGGCCCCATCAATGGTGGGGAAAGGGCTTGCTAGACTTGTTAGTAATAGTGAGGGGAGTTATGGCCCATGATGGTGGCAATGGAGAGGAGGGCTAGTAAGTGAAGTTGGAGAAACTGTATAGGTGGTTGGGTGGTGTCAACTAGGGCTCTCTCCCTAGCTTTCATACTACATTAAGAGAGAAAAAATCAGTTGATTATATCGCTAATGATGATTACATATATATATAAGGTTGATTCAAGCTAAGATTAACTAGATAGACAATAACCTATCATACCCATATAAGAATAATTTAAGACACGTCAAACAATCTCAATTCTCAGTCAAGCATCAAGCAACTCGAGCATAACATGGTCTGCATAACAGAAGGGAAAGACCACAGAAACACAAAACGGGAGATTGCATATAGATGAACTGAATTAATACCTGAAAAATAGTAATCAAGGCTGCATCCACATAGTCTGGCTCAGGCTGAAATGTATAAAGTATATCCACAGGATGTTGACGTCCTTGGATATGAACTGCTTTTGCACCATCAAAATAGTCGGAGAAAACTTTAGCATTCAAGCTAGCAGACATAATAATTAACTTTAGAGGAAGGCTTGTGCCCTTGCATGGCCTTAAAAAGTCAAAGCTATGAGAATTTCCAAGAGAAGACTGGCTGTTTGTAGATCTTGACTTCTGTATGCTTTTAAGCAGCCCCAATAAAATGTCAGTATGGACGGTTCTCTCATGTGCTTCATCAACAATAACAATAGAGTATCTAGATAGAAATGGATCCAATAATGCTTCTCTGGATACACATAAGATGGTAAGGAACACCACATGAGAATAAGCACATCAAATTTCTTCAAGGCTGATAAATGAAATATTATTGCATCAAAACCGCGTACATTAATTCATATTGAATATAGTTAGCTATTACATGCGCCTTTAATGCATATACATATATAGGTGGGCAAGGCAATCTAGTCATATAGAGATTAATGACATTAACGAAAGTTGGATGTTGATTTGGTGGAGCAAACTAACTCTAAATGAACATAAACTAAAAAGAAACTTTGAATTTTAGCACATGGTGTGTCAGATGAACTTGAACAAGGCAACAGTTTTTGCAAGACATGACCTGGATACGTTCTATAATTTTTAGTGAGGTGGTGTCTCAATGTTGTACTTTATTTAACTGTTTATCCCTTGGCATCTCCGGTTCAGACTTTAAATAAAGACATGTGATTTGCCAAATCAAACTAAACAAGCAATGGTTTTTCTTGTTATAATGTCGTCATGCCTGGATTTGTTTCATCTTCTCTCTCTCTCTCTCTCTCGATATATATATATATATATATATATATAAAGGAATATCCAAAAATGAAAATCCCCAATTCCTGCACCCCCAACACACATCATTGTTATACCAGTTAAGTGATACTTCCAGATACTCCAAAGCATATCAATACATTAACTTATATAATTAAAGGAGATGGATTTAAATTGTAAACATTTGTGTATATTTTTGACACCAGTGTATTAGTTTTTGACCAAAGCATGGTCACACATTTGCTTCAACATGCAGATGTACCTAAAACTAACTAGATAGGTAGGATGATTTCGAGGAAACTCTAAATAAATCCATTGCACATCATGCCCAAAAATGTATGATTTCAAGATATCATTTTTATCCAATCTTACTTCCACATAAAGAGACTCTATCCAAGATTGAAAACCTATGGACCAAAAATTACAACAGAGCAAACCATCACAAAAACTCTTCAAACAATCGAGACAAAATCATGTGAAGATTTTTTCTCTCTCAATTCATCATAAAATACAAATTTTCTTTCACTTCAAAAAGTGTTGATTCCATACTTAGAAGTTAGAAACACCCGCCTAAGTGTGAAGGCTCCATAATGAAGCTAGGGGCTTTAAACCTAACTTTTTTTTAAAAAAAACCCAAATCCTAATTGGATCTAGTGCTTCTGGAACCTTCAAACACATAATAATGTTTATATGATTTTTTGGTGTATTTTAAGACTTCAATCATTCTAAATTTTAATTTTAAACTTTTCACATACATTTAATATATTACAACAGTTTAATGATTTTTATCATACATTTATTGACAAAAAATTGTGCATATTTTTCCTAATATTACATAGCGAAATTAATATTTGATTTTGTAGTACTATGCATATATTTAACAAGTTCTACAATATTAGTATATTTTCAATATGCATTTTATTGACAAAATACATACATCATGACTTTTTCTTCACATTTTAATAATATCACATTGTACATAGTAATTAACATCCGATTTTACAGTATTATTTATATATTTAGCATGTTCTAAAACATTACTATGATTTTCATGATATATTTTATAACAAAAAGATTCACGTGTTGGCATCAAAGTATTAATTGCACTAGTTTCTGTTGTTTTTTGGCAGGCTTATCAATGCAAACAACTAGGCATTTTAACACTTGGGCCGTGGCCATGCCAAGGCATTGGCAAGTGCCTGGGTACCTCATGAGCATCTGGCCAGCCTCCTGCAACAACTTCAAGCCAACTCCTACTGTGATCTTCATTTTCAAGGTAATTTTCCTTCTTTTTTTCAAGGTGATTTTAAAATCTGATTTCCATCCTGTTATTTAGGGTTTGCAACTGACATTTTGTGCAATATGATATTTATGATGTAATACACTCCTCTATAAATTAATCATGAAGTCAATGTTTCTAAATTGAAATCAGATGGTTTTCATGATTTAAAAAATATATTAAAAATCATATAATTTTATTTGTATTTGTTTTTCAAAAATATTCATACAACATGTATATGTGTGTGATAAGTGATAACCAACGATGAGACATTTAGATATTTCTGTTGTTTTGGTAATTTTTTTTATTCTTAGGATGTAATGATAGGAAAATTCACCTCCAACACAAGTGCCTCCTCTTACACCAACAAAAGCATCAATTGCTTTCACTACACATCCTAGTATAATTTTGAACATAGCACTCAACAAGTATCCATATCCTACTTATGCTTAGAATGTTATCTTCATCAGTGTAGCCAAGTATTTTAAATTAATAATGTGTTATAACTAATTTACTAATGTGTTGGGGGTGTATTTTCCTAAAAAGTGTCACACCATTTATTACACACCAAAACCATGTAAAATTGGTATCATTAGCTTTAAAAATCTAAAATTGCATCAGTAACAAAAATTATATCAATGGCATCCCAAAAAGTTAAAAACAATCGAAAATCATCTAGAAAATCCCTAGAAAATGATTCTTGATTATTTTTTAATCTTTTAGGATGACGCAAATACCACTTTTGTTACCAATAATATTTTAGACTTTTATTAAGTTACTGATGTTATTGTCGTGTTTAAGTGTATACTAATACATGTACATTCTTTGTTAGAAAATGACGCATGGTCAACTAGGAATTCAAGCCTTCAAGGCACCCTCGGCCATTGCTTAAGTGCTTTGATGTCTTGAAAAGTATAACGTACAGTATGAGTTCTAAATGATTTTCCCTTGTCCGTCCAAAAATAAATAAAAGCTAAAAGTTTTGCTCGCCAATCTTCCTTCAATGTTGGGCTTGACACAATCAATAGTTGGACTGTTGAGATGGAGGATGATAGCATTTTTAAAAAATCATTTTGGAAAAAAGAAGATTAATTAGTGAAAAGTTGCTTCCCAAAAACGAAAATGAAAATGAATGATGAAGACCTTAAGGTACCTGATAAGATTGTTAATGCAAAGGCTATAAAAAAGAAAAGTGCGAACAAAAAAACAAAAAATAATTTTAATTTACAGTGAAGAGTGAAGACAAGACTAATACAAATCCTCTTGATCTTATTGCAGATTTTTAATGTTTGATTCCTGCCTAATTCACAGATGAAATTACCTCAACAGTAGTCCATCAGTCATGTATTTAATCCTCGTGGAGGCAGAAGTTGTATCATCAAATCTAATAGAATATCCAACCCTTTGCCCCAATTCAACGCCACATTCTTCTGCAACACGCTTTGCAACAGTAACAGCTGCAACACGTCGGGGTTGGGTGATTCCAATAACTTTTTTGTCTTGACAAAATCCCGCGTCATAGAGAAATTGGGGTAATTCTGCATAAATAAAGCCCAATGTCATGCAACAAGAGAATGGAAACTCCACAAACAATTAATCACCTATATTTCACAAGCTTATTATCCACAATTTAAAAAAGTTTCTAAAAATACTAGGCAAGATATTACTGAACTATATAATAAACTTAAAATTGAATTAATTAATATAATAGATTTTATTAATACATCTATAACATGTACTTCTAATATTTGAGAGGATAAAACTAAAATAAGATGTATTACTGTTACTACATATTTTATTGATGATAATTGAGTTTTATAAAAAAAATGAATAGGATTTAGAAGAATAAATCATCCACATAATACTCAAAATATTTTTTTGACTATTATGAAAAAATTTTAATTTTATGAAATTAAAAAAAAAAGTAATACATTTGATAATGCATCTAGTAATAATACAACTATCATTATGTTTAAAAATAGATTACCTCTACCAAATGGTTTTGATTTATTTCACCAAAGATGTATATGTTATATAATTAATTTTATAGTTTAAGCAGGTATTGAAGAATTAAAATCTTTTGTAAAAAATATTAGAACTACATTAGCTTACATTTTAACTAGTGATAGATGACAAAAAGAATTTAATCATATATGTGATTTATTTGATTTACCATATAAAACATTTATGATGGATGTCTCTTATAGGTAGAATTCATTAGATTTAATGTTAAATAATTGTTTACCTCATAAAAAAGTTATAAAAACTTACTATAATAGTAGAATAGAAGATAGTGTAATACCACTAAATGAAAATGATTTTGCAATAGTTAATTATTTTATTGAATTTTTAAAATCATTTTATAATATAACAAAATACTAATCAAGAATATATTATTCTACATTTGTTTATGCAATCCATCATTTATATAATATTGTAAGAGTTTTTAATAATTATGATAATTATCCATTTTTTACACCTATAGCTTTAAAAGTGAAAGAAAAATTTTTAAAATATTAGAATAAGATACCTCTCTTATATACATTAAGTATTTATTTAAATCCTAGGACTAAAACAAAAGTAGTTAAAAAAGTAATAAATGTAATACAAAATTGTTTAAACATAGGACTTAATGTAATAATTGAAAATGTACAAAAAAGTTTAAATAACATGTTTGATATGTATATAATTTATCATGCTAGCATCTTAAACTTTATCAAATTATCACTTAACTAAAACTTCAAAATGCTTCACTTTAACATTCAAACTTTCATTTTGTAACATTTAACTTCTTTTAGATCACATGTATTCTTTATTCAGATCATAAATAATGTGAATCCAGGTTACATATTTAAATTGTATATTCTTTATTCAAGCAACAGCTAATGTAAATCTAGGTCACATATAACATAATTTATTGTTAAATGTTACAAAATAAAAGTTCAACTACTAAAGTGATTCACTTGAAATTTAAGGTAATTAAGTGATAATCTAATAAAGTTGAAAATACCAACTTGATAATTACTATTATATATAAAAATGAATAAACATTGTGAAAGATATAACATATGTAAATTAAGAGCAATTGTAAATGTGCTATAACAAATATACAATATCATTATTGATAGATAAATAAATAGTTAGCCTTGTGCTAATCATAGAACTCATATTTAGAAGCATTCTACTGAATGTCAGTGCCCACCCTTGGGATTGGGATAAACCTAATTCTCAAGCTCAGCTTAGCCCTTTATAATAAACATAGCCTTAAACCTAATTTAAATAGGTTGAGATCAAGTCAACTTGATGAGTTTAGGTAAAACTAACAATCCTAACACTATCCCAATGATGCATTACACCAAAACACCCACACATGGACAAATACAAGAAAAAAAAATCTAATGAAAATATACAAATTTATCATAATGATAAAAAAAGGTTTTGGTTGAACATGTCTCAGTTAGACTTCATTAGTATTGTCAAAGTGAAAGATAATGTCAAGGCAACATCTCCCAAAACATTTGATGTGAGATGCAAAGCATCATCTCCAATACTTAATAGTCAATAATGCAATACAAATGATAGGCATTATGGTTAACTAAACCTCAACCCTTTGTGTAAATGAAATGTTGCTAAATACAAACATTTGAAACAATAGAATTATCTTTAAAATGGTAAGAAAACTTACGAGTTGTTTTCCCACTCCCAGTTTCACCAACTATTATGAGAACATTGTTATCTCGTACTTCTTCGACAAGTATTTTCTCAACTGAAAAGAAAATCAGTAGGAAAAAGCATTACTCAAAATTCAAAGGCAATCAGACAAACCAAGAAATAAATCAAGTAAAGACATGGATCATATTTCATTAATCAAATAGGACTTTTTTATCAAATTCCATCAACAACACAAGTAAACTTTACCTGATGCTATAGGCAGAGACCTCCTTTCTTCCAGAATGCTCTGCTTTCTATGGTTGCATATCAATACTAAAAAATGTAAGACCATGGACAAAAAGAAATCAAGATATAGAATGTCTGCATCAAGAACTTCCAAAAAGTTACCTGGAGGACAACTGAATTGGGATTTTATGTTTTCCTCTTTTGAAAGTGTGATTACCATTTTTATTGGCAAAAAAAGGCATCTATCTCCCTAGAAAATCATTAAACAATCATAAATTAGAAATCAAAAGAAACAAAGAAATACCTTATTGGACAGTTGCAGTAGACCTACTATTATAAAACATATGATGTTGATTTTTAAGTTTGATAGATGTAAAAACTTTTTGAATTTCACATTCAATAATGAAGAAATAAAGAAATACCTTACATATTGGAGAGCAGCATGGCAACAATAGGAATGGCAGTGGCAACGAGGAAATGAATAAAATATATCCTACAACTACTAAAACATTCCTCTAAAAAGGATAGAATTCAAGAATACTAAGAATTTTTTTCTAAAGAACAAAAAGATTAATTCTACAATAACTATTGAATATTTAATCATACAAATTCGTCTAGATTTCTCCTAAAGCTTTCAACCATCAAAAATCATACAGGGAGTTTTTGTTATTGTTTTTCTAATAATTTTGAGTCTTGTACTTCTGTGTTAATTGTATTTTTCATCGTTTAAAAAGTCTAACTCATAAGATTATTGTGAGTATATTATTACAAGGTTGGGACCTTAGCGAAGAAAGTGAAGTGTATAACTTCATTTACTCAATATTAGGATATTGAGTGCACAAGATTGGTGTTTTGTGCAGGGTTATTATTGAGTCCATTAAAAACATCTATAAGATTGTTGCTCAACCTATAAAAATAAGACTAAGATTTGTGTTTAACCTTAAAAAGTACTTAGTAAATTCTCAAGGTTGAAGCTTTGAAGAATGGACTACTATTTGGGGAACCACTATAAATTTATTATGTTATTTATTTTTGTGTAATTGCTTACTGAATTCTAAATCATCTTAATTAAGGTTAACTAATGTCAACTACTTCTAAAATTTTTAAAAGTAATTAAAATTTGCTAAGACACTATTCACGCCTCCTCTAGTGTGTCATTCAATTCTCACAATATCATGGAAAAAATAGATCATCTCTTTATCAAGAAGGATAATAAAGATCAGATTGTTATTCAAATATATGTAAATATTATTTTTAAAGTAACTTCTCACAAACTAATAAAAAGATTTTCCAAATAAATAACTAGCTAGTTTAAAATGAATATGATGAGAGAACTTTCATATTTTCTAGGACTTTAAATTAAGCAAATGGATAAAGATATATTTTTAAATCAATAGTAAATCATTGATGACATAGGTAAAATAGTAAATCAAAGAAAATACAGAAGCATGATTTGTTCTTTACTTTATTTAATAACCAATAGACTTGATATTATATTTATTGTGTATACTTGTGTTAGATTTTAATCTAATCTTAAAGAATCACACTAAACTACTGTCAAAAGAATTTTTAGATATATATAAGGAACTAAGAATTTTAGACTGTATTATTCTAAGGATACTTCAATAGATCTTATAAGGTATACTAATGTTAATTACGTAGGATCTAAATCTGATAGAAAGAGTACTAGTGATATATGTCAATTATTAGAAAATAATTTAGTATCCTTGTTTAATAAAAACCAAAACTATATAACACTTTCAACTACTAAAACTTAATATGTTATTACTATAGTGTGTTGTGTTCAAATTCTATGAATAGTTTCATTTTTAAAATGCACTCGTTACAATTATTTAATATAAATTAAAATCTATGTAACAAGCATAAGTCAATAATATTCTAATACTTTTCAATTTAACCACAGAAGTAAAAGTTTCATCATAATCAATACCTTCTTCTTGTGTATACTCTTATGCAATTAATCTAAATTTATTTCTTATAATCTGACCAGCCTCATTAGTTTTATTTTTGAATATTCATTTTGTATTGATTATGAACTGATCTTCTGGTAGAAAAACTAAATCTCAAACATCATTTCTAATGAATTGATTCAGTTCATCTTGCATTACCAATATCTAATTTTCATCAGACAAGACTTCTTCTATGTTATTTGGTTCCACTATAAAAATAAACATACACATATTATTCATATTTACTAAAACTCTCGTTTTAACTCCTTTAGTAATATCACCAATGACTTGAGTGATAGGATGTAATGAAGAATAACATCAATTTCTATGATTTTTTTGATTTTTCTCATCAACATTTGGAAGTATATCACATTGATCATTAATTTAATCATTCAAGTTCATATTTATGCTCTTCACAAATAGATCTTCAATTTCTTTATCATTCTCTAAATCTTTTGGAAAATTAATGATATCATCATTATCATTTATTGATAAGTGTTTTCCTTTAGGTACTAACTCCCTAAATGAATTTTCATCAAAGCTTACATGTAGGATTTCTTTTATAGTTTTAAAAGTCTTATTATAAATTCTATAGATTTTTCTTCTAGTTGAGTAACTTACAAAAATTCATTCATCCACTTTGACTTGAAATTTATCCATTTTATTTTTAGTGTTAAGAATAAAACATTTATAACCAAATGATTTCATATTGAAAATTTTTGGAATTCTATCCTACATGATTTCAAAAAGAGTTTTATTAACAATATATCTTAAATAACTTCTGTTAATAATATAATATGCCGTATTAACTACTTTAACTCAAAGATTTTGAGGTAATCTATATTTATTTAACATAATTCTGATCATTTCCTGAAATGATCAATTTTTCCTTTCAACAACATCATTTTAAGATGATGTTCTTAAAAAAGAATATCTATGATCAATATCTAAATCTTTATAGTAGTTATCTATCTAATTATTATCAAATTTAATATCATAATTACTCTTAAGTTTTTGAATAGAAACATATTGTTCGTCCTAAATAAAATTACAAAATATTTTAAATTTTTCAAAAATTTCTATTTTTGAAGTTAGAAAATATGTCTAAGTGTATTTAAAGAAGTTATCTACTAGAACAAAAACATATCGTTTACCACCAAGACTCAATATTCTTTCCCAAAATTATATTCGATAGAGATTGAATGCATATTTCTTTCCTTTTTTTAATAACATCAATGAATGAGATTTATTTGAATTTTTTCTGATTTAATATTTAATTTGGTATTGTAAAAAATTATATGAAATTTAAAAATCAATTTTTCTTAATTTTATAATTTAAAAAAAAACTAATATTATTAAATGGCAATTAAAATATTTTGACTTTTTGCACAGTCGATCTATTGTATTAATTAATGACGTTGGAAACTCTTCCCTGGTAAACTCTTCCCCGAGAGACGTTTCTTACGATGCGTCAACTCATTCTAAAATCAGAGCTATGGTGGTGTGAGTGAGGAGGAGGCTATAAATAGGAAAGACCTTAACACATTCCTCTCCTCTAGTTTCCCTGTATTTGTCTCGATCCATCTCTAATATTGTCGGTGTTCGCCATCATCACTTTCTATGGTTTTCTAGGCGTTTGGTCCTTTTTGTGGAAACACTCTAGCAAGGACTAGTATTAGCTTTAGGTGTTTGCACAAGATCAAACGAGAATTTCATTCTTGGTAACAATCTTTTCCTTCTTTTTTTTTCCCTTTGTTTCGTTTTTAGGTCTCTATTTTTAGTGTGAATGTGAGGATGCTTCTAGGTGATTAGGGTTTATCTCTCAAGTTTTGAAAATTTCTGTTTTTGAAAGCAGTTTGTTTCAGCTATTTTTTCATCCCTTGTTATAACCGCTTATGCTATTCTTGTTGGTCAGTAGAATAACATGTCTGTCTGAAAACTCTTCTTCCACTAAAAACAAACAAAAGATGATGTATAGAAGTATAAGATAGATGAGAAAATTAAATATCCTTTCAAAAAGAATTAATAATGGGTAGGACGAAGCCATACTCTCAAAAGAATTCTCATCTTTTTCAAATATATAATAAATGATTGGCAAAAGCTTAAAACTCATCACTGTATCAAGACAAGTCCCTGTGCTCCATATTACCATTTGGTTTCAATGTTGACTATTGGAATTCTCATGCAACATGCATTCTTCATTTTCATTAGGAGTTCTGTTGTTGAAGTTATCATCATGTGGTTCTTCATTCTTCATTGTCTTTGTAATCCATTAATGATCCAGAAATCAAGCAATTTCCTTTAATCACCACAACACTTTTGGTGCAGCCAACATGATGTACTAATTTTCTAAAAGGATATGCTAGAAGGATGTACTAATAGTTAGCAGATTTGTGTTCAACAATGACAATGCAAAATAGATTTTCAGAAAACCAACAAGATTGCTGCCAGCATTAAAAAACGCCCAATAGAGCAATATCAGCTACATAGAATTCCTACAAAACATGCCTATCTTCAAAAAATCATAGCTACTTCGTTAATGCATGAAATCTAGTGAAGTCAAAGCTTGTTGGAAGCTACTTCAACACTCCAATTGAGAAAAATCTGTAACAGAAAGATCACATCACAATGCAACACCAGATTCAACTGAACTGCAGCTCAAATACAAGCTACCAAACTGCAATTTCATGGTAGTTACATCCCTTCTGAATAAAATCTGAAAACCCCTTGAAAACTCTAGAAAAAATTTAAAGGACTTAACTACACTCAAATCCAAATGGAATCAAGGTGAAAAACTACACATATAGCTGTACGAATTCACTGTATAAAATGAAACCAAATTGCCTAAAATCTGTATGTTCAAATAATAGCAGCAGATTTGTGTTCAACAATGACAATGCAAAATAGATTTTCAGAATTTCAACACTCGATAAGGTCATTGCAAACGATACCTCGATAAGGGCTCAAATAAATAACCAAATCATGAAATAAAGTTCATTACAACATTAGGGGTGAGTTGATACCTCGAAGAGCAGAGCAAAAGGCAATGAGATGCATGTCGAGTACACCAGATAGAGCAACAAATCGTTCGGCGAACTTCAACAAGTTAGGGAAGTGGAGACAACGATTTACGAGCTAGGGTGTGAGTTGTGCTTTTTGCGAACTTCAACGAGTTGGGGAAGTAGAGATGTAATGTTCTGTGAGCCGAGAAATCGAAGAAGCAGCAACTTCAATTCTACAAGGTTCGATGTGATACATAGGAACGAGTCGAGGAAGCGACATGCAAGGTTCTATGGTGAGGCTTGCACGAGTCACATGCAAATGTCAAGCATTGTTGAGAGAGGGAGGGTAGAAATGAAAAAGGGTTGGGCTTTTACAAACACCTAAAGTATATATGCTATTGTTGTAAATTTTAGAATGAGTGGAATAATTGTTTAAATGATAGTATTTGAACTTTTAGAAAGAAGAAGTTATTGCTGAAGAGTAAGTTAACTTAGAACTTAAACTTCTACCCTCAGATCTCAAGTATGTGTTTCTTGGTGAAAATGAGACGTGGCCAATTATTGTTCCTGCTCATCTATCTGAAGATCAAGAAGCTAAGTTAATTATAGTACTTAAAGAAAGTAGAAGAGCTATTGGATGGATTATCAAGGAAATAAGTCTTTCTATTTATACTCATAGAATTCATTTAAATCCTACTTGTGCTCCATAAAGACAATCCCAAAGGAGATTAAATGAAAATATTAAGGAGGTTGTGAAAAAAGAAATTATGAAGTAGTTGAACCATGATATTATATATCATATTTCAGATAGTTCTTAGGTCAACCTTATTTAGGTTGTTCCTAAGAAATCAAGAATTACTGTGGTTAAGAATGATAACAATGAATTGGTTCCAATTAGAATGCAAACTGGGTGGAGAATGTGCATTGATTATTGAAAATTAAACAATGTCACCAATAAAGATCATTTCTCATTGCCATTTATAGATCAAATATTAAAGAAATTGGTAGGGTAAGAATTTTATTGTTTTCTGAATGATTATTCAGTATATAACCAAATCCATGTTGCATCTGAAGATCAAGGGAAGACAACATTTACAAGCACTTTTGGTACTTTTATATTCCAACGTATGCTTTTTAGATTGTACAATACTCCTGTAACTTTTCAATGGTGTATAATGGGTATTTTCTTAGATATGATTGAAAATTTTTTAAAAGTATTTATGGATAATTTTTCTATCAAGATTTTCTTTTAAATCCTGTTTAAATTATTTAAGATTAGTGTTAGCAAAATGAATAGAGAAAGATTTGATATTAAATTGGAAAAAGTGTCACTTTATGGTAAAACGAAGAATTATTTTAAAGCACATAGTTTCTGAAAAAGGGTTGGAGGTTGATAAAACAAAAGTGGATTTAATAGTAAACTTACCTCCACTCAAATCTGTGAAAGATGTAAGAGCATTTCTTGATCATGTTGGATTTTATAGAAGATTTATTAAAGATTTTAGTAAGATTACTCAGTCATTAAGTAGATTACTTGCAAAGAATAACAAATTTGATTTTTCTCAAGATTGTGAAACAACTTTTACTAAGTTGAAAGAGGTCTTATCTTCAACTTTAGTTGTTCATTCACCTGATTGATCTCATCCTTTTGAGCTGATGATGCATCAAATTATGTTGTAGACATAGTTCTTGAGCAAAAGATTGATAAACTTCTCAAAGTTATCTATTATGCAAGCAAAACATTGAATGAAGTCTAGAAAAATTATACAATAACAGAGAAAGAATTTTTAACAAGTGTTTGCTTTGGAAAAGTTCAGACTTTATTTAGTTGGATCGTACACTATTATTTATACAGATCATAGTACTTTAAAATATTTATTGGCAAAGCAAGATGCAAAAGCATGCCTTATTCAATGGATTTTATTATTATAAGAGTTCGATTTATAAATCAAAGACAAAAATGGCTACGAGAATGTAGTTGTCGATCATCTCTCTAAGTTATCTATTGAAGAATCTTCAAATATACCCATCAGTGATGTATTTCTAAATGAGCAGATGTTATCTATTAGTGCTAAACTTTAGTATGTTGATATAGCAAATTATTTGGTTACAAAGAGAATACCACCTCATTGGTCTTCTGTTGATAGAAATAGTTTTTTAGTGAAATATAAATATTATTATTGAAATAACCGGTACCTTTTTAAAGCATGTCTAGATCTTATTGCAAGAAGGTACATCCCAAACTCTGAAGTACTTAGTGTTTTCTCTTTCTGTCATGGCCAACCTATGGGTGGACATTTTGATTCTGCAAACAGATGCAAAGGTCTTACAATGTGATTTCTTTAGGCTAACCCTACATAAAGATGTTTTTCTATTTTGCAAGCATTGTGCTACTTATCAAAAAGTTGGAAAAATGGGAAGAAGGGATATGATGTTGTTTGAACCTTGTAATTGGAGTTGATGTATTTGACTTGTAGAGAATAGATTTTATAGGTCTGTTTCCAAAATCAAAACGTTATTTGTATATTCTGGTAGCAGTGAATTATGTGACTAAGTGGATAGAAGCAATCTCCACTAGATCTAACAGTAACAGAGAAATATGTGAATTTGTAAGATCAAATATATTTTCTAGATTTAGAGTACCCAAAGCAATAATCAATGATAATGACATACACTTTTGCAACAAAAGTTTTGAGAGCCTGTTTAAAGAAATGGAGTAACTTATAAGCTTACTATGCCTTATCATCTACAGAGTAATGGGTAAGTTGAGAATGTAAACAAGTTAATCAAGCAAAATTTGGAAAAACTAGTAAGTATAACAAGGAAAGATTAAGTAGACAAGTTAGATGATATTTTGTGGACATATCGCACAACATTTAAAACCAATTTAGGTATGTCACATTACAGAGCGGTGTATGAAAAAGTTTCACTTACTAGTAAAATTAGAGCATAGGCCATCTAGGCTATTAACAAGTTGAATTTGGATGTAGTAGTAGTTGGAGAGAAAATAAAACTTGAGTTAAATGAATTGGAAGAGTTGAGAAGTGAAGTGTATGAAAATGTTAAAATTGTAAAAGAAAGAGCGAAAACTTTCCATGATAAAAAGATTTTAAGAAAAGAATTTCAACCAGACCAAGTGTTGTATGATTCTAGACTGCATCTCTTCCTAAGGAAACTAAAATCTCGATGGAGCGGCTCTTTTGTAGTAAAGAAGGTTTATCCTTATGGAGTCATGGATGTTGAACAACTTAAAGATGGGAGAGTAATAAAAGTCAATAGTCAACATCTCAAGTAGTTTTTAAGTAAGTCTAATCTACATGAGTCTAAGAGTTTAAGCTTCTATGAAGTCGAGTATAAGAGTTAGTTATCCTCATTTTTTTTATTTCTTATTTTATTCTTGTTCTTTTACTTGTATATGATATTGTGAAATAGTTGTTTAATATGTTGTTACTTATTCGTTATTTACTAGTATTTTCTTCTTTTATGATTTATCTTGTCATTTACTTAGTATTTCAGGGTGGTATGGCTAACAACAATCATCACGCATCAAGTAACATCTAAATTGAGCTATTTACTTTATTGATGTCTTATTGTAGTAGCTTAAATTGTGTATGCGAGGACAATGGTAGAGGAGAACTGAATCTCATAGGTTAGAACATTTTAAACATCTTGCTGAACCTTTCGAACCCCCACCACCTAAGCAAATGGCGCAAGATGAAGGGCGAGTATTGGCTGATGTGTGGTATCCTTTGCAATTCGACCAACCATCTTGTTTTGTGTTACCCCATATTGAAGGTCAAAAGTTCAAGTTGCACTCCAACTACATTAACCAGTTACCAAAATTTTTAGGATTAGAAAGGGAGGATACGTACTTATTCTTAAATGAGTTAACGAGATGTGTAAGTTGATTCATCTACTAGATGTACCAAAGGACGCGATTAAGTTGAGATTTATCCCATTTGCACTTAAAGAAGATGTTAAGCGATGAATATATAGTCTACCGCCTAACTCAATTCATACATGGGAAGAGTTTTGTTGAATTTTTCTGAAGAAATATCATCCATTGTATCATACTATCTAGCTTCAGAATGTCATCTTGAGTATTCAACAAAAGTCAGATGAGTCTTTTTGGAAGTATATGGAACGCTTCATGAATCTGCTTGTTAGATATCCAAACCATGGAGTAGATAAGGCAATGCAAATCCAAGCAATCTATGAAGGCCTCAACATGCAAACTAGGACGATGTTAGAATCTATGAGCATTAGCGAATTTTGTTAGTTGAGAGAAAATGTTGCATGGAACTTTCTACAAGAACTAGTAGATCGTACAATGCAATGGGAGACTTCGTCGGACAAGATATTTGATAGGTCTATGCCCAAGAGAGGTATTTATTCTATAAACAATGTTACAAGTCTCGAAGCTAGATTACAAGCAGCTTTAAAGAAAATTGAAGAACTCCAACCATTTGAGGAGGTTTGGAATCAAAACAACCAATACTATAACCCTAGTTGGAGAAACCATTCAAATTTCAACTGGAGGAACCAAGACTATGCTAGAGACAACATGCCTGAGTCTCATCATTTTGTTACCAGTGGAAGTCATCTGTCCCATCCTATAGTTCCTGCTCTTTCGACACCACCATTGCAATCGAACATCAACACTGATTTAGAACGAAGAATGATGAAAATGAAAGAAGGAATCCAATCTTTATTGAAATTAGGACCAATGCTTTCAGATCACACTCAAACAATAAAAGGAATTGAAGCTTAGTTGAAGCGTTTGGTTGTATCAAATCGTGATCGTGGTTCATTGCCAAGTCAACCTATCCCAAACCCAAGAAGTACCAATGGTAACACCTAATTTAGAGGGCATCCGAATACAAGTTCAAGTGCCCCTCTTCCTTGATTTATAGTATTATCTTACATATCCTATGTATATATTTAGTTTATTTAAACTGTTTCTTTTTATTTCATTGTATAATCTATTCCTATCCTTTTAAAGATTGAGTATAGGAGAGAGAAAGGCAAAGCAATCCTTTTTGTATTTTCATGATGATCATAGAATGTACATATCTCTATATTATTATTTCATTCTATTATAATAGAATAAATACCTAAGATTCCCATTCAACATATGGTTAGACTATTTTCTTTGATCTTTTAATTACATTCTCTACAATAAAAGGGCTAGAGTTATCTCTACCCTCTTTAACATTAGGAAATGTTGATGGAACTTGAGTTAGGAAAACAAGAAAAGTATATACAAGTTCTAGGGGTTTCACATTCTATGTGTCCTATGGCTTTTCTGCACATGATTTACATTTTAGATATTACTACAAGAAATAAATATAGATAAATTATTATTATTTGGAAGTTCACTTGTAAATGAATAATACAAAATAAAATAGAATATTGAACCTATATAAAATTATCCTCTTTTTTTTTTGGAATGTAAGTATAGTCACGAATGTAGTCCCACCCTATCAACTTTACTTTCAAATTTTAGTATACTTTTTATATATTATCCTCCAAGTTTTCATTCTACTCTCAACATATTTTTTTTCAACATTTGCCTAAGCATTATTATTGTACTTCACAATCACTTTATTTTATGTATCCATTCTGATCTTCCTATCCTATTGTTTTGCATTCCTTTCTCTAATTTCTATTATTAAAATACTTAAAAAATTTCATCTTATCTAGTACTCTAATTTACGTATTTCTTTTTTTCAAAAGTCATGTTCTTGTAATATGATATGCTTAACAACCCTACAATTGATCAATATGTAAATTTTGAAACATCAATATAAAAATTTTTAACAACATAATGAATGAACTAATATAAAAGGTACATATTGATCCCAACATCTTACTAAACAATAAAAAAAAATCCAAAGGGCCAATTTAATCACCTTATTCAAGTTTACTTTTAATTTACACCATTTTTCAAAATTTATGTAATTTAACCAAATATATCACCATAAATAGAATTGTATGAAAAAAGGATTCATGTGGCAGACCTCATGTAGTAAGATTATGACACAAGCTTTTGTTGTTCTATACCATTTATCCTAAATTATGGCACAAGTTTTTGTTAGAATCAACTATTATAGCATTCACAACTTGGATTGTAATTCAACGATTTTATTGATTATGGCAACCTACATGTAAAAGTGAACACTTTTATTTTGAATATAATCACTAAAACTCAGCAAAGTAGATTATAGGCAATAAAGTTTACTTCGATTAAAAATCAATGTCTCATATAAGAGCAAGAAAACATTCAATTTTTTATACAGAATCAATCATCTTATGTGACATTGCAAGTTGCAACAATACAGCACAATAATTTTCCCAACTGATACTAATCCTTCATAACTACAAATATGACAATAAATTCTCCATATGCATTACAACAAAATGGAACATGACATATCAGGTGTAGAATGCTTTTAAAAAAAATAAAACACTAAGACAGATATTTGGTAAGCCTAAGCATCAACACATCTTAGACCTAATCACATTAAATGCAAAAAATGTCTTACCTTGATGCTATAATTATTCCTAGATGTGTATTATTCATTACCTTAATTTCTCCTAAATCTATATTGAAATTTGTGATCTTTGAAAATTTTTATGAACTACCATGATCTCACCAAATTTCCATTGAAATTTTCCCCTAGTCCAACATGTTTTTTCCCCAATCATCCATAAATCCCTAAAATGAACCCAACTAGTCTGCGTTAAAAACAGAATAGTACTGATGCAAGGGAAACTTGATCAAACTTTCAATCAATACTCAGCAAATCCCATTCAATAAATCCCTACATAAATCTCTTTAGAAAACACAACCATTCTAACATCTAAAATTACACATTAATCTCAAATTCAAATCGCAAATAACCTTTATCTTCAAAGAACAGCAGCAAAGGCATGAAGAAAATGCTCATTCACCAATACAACTCAATTTCCAGTTAACCCAACATTCTTTTCGAACTAGTTGGTGTTGTCGACTCAAAGATTTTTCCCAACCAAACTAAATCAGATACACAACATGTGATATTTCATATCGTTAATCAAAACATGTGACATTACACAAAAATGTTGGCGAGTCATAACACAAATACCACTATGATTAACAATGCTGAATTTTATTGTATTGATATGCTATATTAGTATAGTTAACATAAAAAACATAGCAAGGCTTAACAATCTGGGCCAAATGAGCTAGTAATCAAGATCACAAATTTCAATATAAATTTAGGAGAAATTAAGGTAATGAATAATACGCATCTAGGAATAATTATAGCATCAAGGTAAGACATTTTTGCATTTAATGTGATTAGGTATAGGATGTGTTGATGCTTAGGCTTATCAAACATCTAAGTGTTTTATTTTTTTTAAAAGCATTCTACACCTGGTATGTCATGTTCCATTTTGTTGTAATGCATATGGAGAATTTATTGTCATATTTGTAGTTATGAAGGATTAGTATCAGTTGGAAAAATGATTGTGCTGTCATTGTTACAACTTGCAATGTCACATAAAATGATTGATTCTATATAAAAAATTGAATGTTTTCTTGCTCTTATATGAGACATTGATTTTTAATCGAAGTAAACTTTATTATCTATAATCTACTTTGCTGAGTTTTAGTGATTATATTCAAAATAAAAGTATTCACTTTTACATGTAGGTGTCATAATCAATAAAATGATTGAATTACAATCCAAGTTGCAAATGCTATAATAGTTGATTCTAACAAAAACTTTCAAAGGGCAATTAGTTCAAAATTTTTCTTGAAAATTTGTCACAATTCCAACCTACACCAGCAACCAAAACATACCTTTCGAAGGGCAAGAAAAACACAGAAAACATCGTAAATACTTTGAGAAGAAGAGGAAAAACGCCGATTGATTGAGAAAATAGCATCCACCAACATCGCATCCTAGATCTGGAGCGCATAAGAGAAAGGAGATGTACCTGCGACGTCGCCTCGACAGCCGTCGATGGAGAGAAAAGCGTAAGAAGGCGAAGGTATCGTACGATGCCCTAAGCCACACAGTTTATTTTGATTTATAACGAGGGACGAGACAAGTAACAAACAATACCGTAGTCACGCAGTGTAAATATAAATATAAGAGAAGTAGCACCTGTCAATTTTCTCGGGCTCGGGTTCGGATCTACCCGAATAAATCTTTAAAGAAGTGCTTCTTATTTATTTGATTATATTATTACTCATTTTCTAAATTTAATTTTAATAATATAATTAAAAATGTAAGATATAATGTATTATATATTAAAATTTCGAATTAATCTAAATTATATTAATTAAGATATTTTAATTGCAAAATTAATTATTGAAATTTAAAAAACATAGGTTTTCAAGCCCTTAGATCAATGACTCTTACATGTCTAATTTAAATGAAAATTTTAAATCCCATCTATCAAAATGATTCTCCCATGTAAATTGCCTTGTAAATATGATACAGTGAAGTAATCACATTTTTTCTAAAAAATGGATAAACCACATTGTTTACAGTTAAATTAAGCTATCAATAATTATATTCGAAATTATAAAAATATTTTGCTCACTCGCGCCCAAACTTATAATCGAGTTAGACCTCATTCCCAGCGGACCTTAAGAATCATGTAAGAATATTTTATGGTTATTCATTAGTATTGAATTAAGATATGTTTAGCAAATAAATGGCGCGAGAAGTTAACTTGCTTAAAAATCTATATAATAAAGTTTGTGTATTAATTAGAAATAAGAACTTCGATATTTGTCTACGTTTGATATGTATTATAACATAAGTCAAGTCTACGGCATATTCTAGTTATTTTATTCATAGATTTCAAATTTGTATTTATCTAGATAAGGTGGAATTTTGTCGCAAGAGGTAATTTTCCTATTGACTTGTTTTTTTTTTTATAAATACATTGAAATTTAAAAGTAATAGTGCATAATTTACAACTAGATATTCAAAAATATACAATAAAAATTTCGCGTGAATCAAAATGATAAGGATAACTAAACCGTATGTCTTAAAATTCAACATCGATCTTTCTTGCAAACTTTAATCGTTAAATTTTTAGTAAAAATATAACAATGAAATAACTTAAATTAATAAGAAACCTTGGTATATAGTGAATTTTAATATAGATTAACTAGTTATATTTTTAATATTTTAAATTAAAATGTTTTCATATTTTGTGTCAAAGTATGAAATCCGATATTATATTTTTATCTAATTTAAAAATAAATCAAATCTTCCTATAGTAGCTTGTGATAAAAATATCTTAATAAAACTTGGTAACAACATTGAAAACTATTTTACAAATATCTTAATAGTTATATTAAAGAAGAAATATATATTAAACAAATACCAAGGTTCGAAGATGAAAAACATTCATTTAAATTGAAAAATGTTCTCTTTGGACTAAAACAATCCCTTAGATCATAGTATGATAAATTAAAAATTTTCTCATTAAGAAAAATTTTAGTATAGGTAAAGTAAACACTACTTTATTTATTAAAAAATCTAAAAATAATATTTTAATTATACAAATTTATATTGATAACATCATATTCGGGTCAACTAATGAAAACATGTGCAAAGTGTTTGCTAAGGACATGTTTGAAGAGTTTGAAATGAATATGATAGAAAAATTAAATTATTTTCTTGACTTGCAGATTAAACAAACTATTAAAGAAATTTTTATACATTAGGAATTTTATTTTGATGATGAAATGAATTTATTACATGTTATAAATAAGTCTAAGTATAAAAGTTACATAAATTAAACGTTAAAATGATTATCACAAAATTTCATTTAATATCGGATTGTTAACTCTTAGATAGTTATAGTTTTCAGATAGTTAACAAGTCTTTTGGATAGTTAACATTTTGACTTAGTCGAAGAGTTATGTTAAAAACTTTCAGAGTTAAGTTATCTACCCATGTGTTTTTAATGTTTTAAGTTTTCACATGTTTTCCATATGCATTCGATAATAAAAATTGAAGAATTTGATAACTGTTCAAGTTTTTATATGTATGGATGGACAATTGTTTAAATTTTATAAAGTGACTAATGAATAGATAAGTTTTTTTGACTAATATTTGATAATGAAATTGTGAAATTCAAAAAGATAGTGGAGATAGTGGAATTTCAAAATGAGAAGTAGACATAGCGGAAATTCAAAAAGAAACTGAAAATTGTAGACAATTTGAATTTTAATTAGTACATGGGATTATAAATAGAGTAGGTGAACATGCTGAACATGAAGTCATAGTCCATCCCCAAGATTCACTTAGGGTTCACTAAGTATTTAAATACTTACGATACTTGCTTTCAAGTTGAAGCAAAAACCAACGCTTAAGCTTTTAGGTAGAAACTTAGCAACCAACCTTTTTCAAGCTTTCAAGTCTAAACTCTTAACCAACAGTGAGTTTTCAGGTACAAACTTACGAACCAACAACTTTAAGCTTTGAATCATAACTTGAGCATAGAGAGCTTTTGAGCTTTAGTATGCTTGAGCATACATCACTTCTGTATTTGTAGACTAAGTATATTTCTGAAATTTTTATGAATAGCTCTCAATATATAATCATCATTTTTTTTATCTTGTCTTTACTAATCATATTTAAACTAAGAGGTATAACGATCATATTTACTTTGAACGGATGTTTTCTGTTGTACTTACTATGTAGTCAATCCCAAAAATAGTAAGTTACCGTTCTGCATACTATTCTTTGTATAACTTTCCGATACCATTTGATTTTCAGATAGTTAGATTTATAACCTTTCGAAAACTCGAATAGTTATACTTGTCACATGATCCTTTAAGTTCTTCACATGAGTCTTCTTGGCTTCAGATAGTTAGCTTGTAACTTTTTGAAAAACTCGAACAGTTATACCATAACTATCTGAAAAGCATGAACAATTATACTTGTCACGTGATCTTTTAAGTTCTTCACGTAAGTCTTCTTAGTTTTGGAAAGTTAGCTTGTAATTCTTCGAAAAACTCAAACAACTATACTATGGCTATCCGAAAAACTCGAATAGTTATCCTTCAAGGCTTTTGACTACTCGACATATGTTTTTTATTTCTGCACGAGTTTAATTAAATGACTTAAGTTCTCGAATGGTTAAATCTCCTAACTTTCCGATTTCCTTGGTCTTTCGGATAGTTAGCTCATTAACTCTTCGATTTTCCAAAATAGTCATCTTATTAACTTCCAAAGGTCCTTTTATCTTTGGATAGTTATCCTTCTTACCATCCGAAGGTATTTCTGCTACTTTTAAATGGTCTTCCAGAAACTTAAACATTTATCCTTCTAATTTTCTTCTTCTTTCAGATACAACAACTTTAACCTGTGTTATAACTAGCCGAGGATATTGTAATTTTATAGCAATAATTTCTAACCTACCTGTATCTGTTTATCTATCATCTGATATTCAATATGCTGAATTATCTTATGCCACCTGTGAAATACAATTTGTTTCCTTACACAGGTTTTTGCATTATCAAAATAAAAGGGTTTTAACAGTCACAACTCCATATGATACTTGGACTTTTGATGAAAATGAGTGAATAACACTAAATGCTAAAGGTTTAAATATCTGGTTTTGTACTTTATCACATGATCAATTTAATAAAATTTCTACATATTAAACTGCATATGAGATATGGCATGTATTAGAAGTTGTTAATGAAGCTAGTAACCAGGTTAAAGAATCTAAGATTAATATGTTAGTATATAAATATGAGCTTTTTAAAATGCACGAAAATGAATGTATCCCTAACTTGTTTTCCCAGTTTCTTGAGATTGTAAATTCCTTAAAATACTTAGGTAAGAAATTTGAGGAAAAATACTTGATAAGAAAGATCCTCAGATCTTTAACAAAAATTTGGGCTTAAAAGACAACGTCTATCGAAGAGTCCAAAGATTTGAATACATATACTCTAGATGATCTCATAGGAAATCTGACAACCTATGAAGTTCAACATTTAGATCTAAAAAGGAAGAATCCTAGAAGGGATTTGGCTTTTGAGGTTGATAAAGTCTCAAAAGTCACTAATGATTCTGACAATGATTTACTTTTATTTACTAGAAAATTTAGAAATCTATTGAAGAAACATAGAAATTTCAAGGTAGTAAAGACATCTAGAGATATGGAGAAGAAGTCATTCATGAAGGACAAAATCATATGCTATAAGTACAATAGGACAAGTCACTTTCAAATAGATTATCCTCTCAACAAAAATAAGAAAAATTTAGGAAGAAACTTCAGGGGCAAAAAGTTCAAAAAGGGAATGGCACTAAAGGTGACATGGGATAACTCTTCCTCTTCACAAAAAGAAGACATGAAGGATTCAACTTCAGAGAATGAATTCTCATCAAAATTAGATTCAAAAGAAAATCTAGTAAATGTATGCTTTATGGTAAATTCTAGTGAGGTATCTTCTGATCCAAATGCTAGTTATCAAAATTTTGATAGGGTACTTATTGAATACAATAAACTAGCTAAGAAATATAAAAGATTGAAAACAAAAGGAAAGAGCACTAGAGAAATACTAGATGAATTTGAAAATAAAATTGATTTTCTGAATTTTACCTTAAATAAATTTAAAGAAGAAAATCAAAAGCATGTAAAGGAAATTTTAAAGCTCATTATAATATAAAAGGATTTGCATGCTAATTTTGAAAATTTAATTGCTGATAAGAAGAAAATGTCTTGTGAAGTTGAAAAACTAAATCTTACTATTATTGATTTAAATTCACAAATTGATATGTTAAAAATTAAGGTTTGTGTTTAGAATGAAAAAGTGCATATTATTAACGGTTAAATGATGGTTAATTGCATAATATTTAGCTTATCATATGAGAATTAAGCCATTATGTTATAATTGCACTATTATATGCTTTAATTGAAGAATCTGCTTAATTTGGGGGAATTAATGTTAATTTAGTACATTTTTGAACTGTCGGTAAGTTGCAAGCTGTGAAATTCTTTAGTATCCGAATTTTCAGATATTTCGGACAGTTATGTTTAACATACCGAACATATTCAAACAATTATATTTAATAGACCGAACATGTATCGGATAGTTATGTTTAAATTACCGAACAGTTATGTTTTGAGAGAATAGTTTATTATTTCCTGAAGTACACGTGTCGAAACCATAATGCATGACTTAAGTGAACTTTCGGTGAGTTATATATAACTATCCGAAGTTACAGTTGGGCATCGGATAGTTAGCCATGTAACTCTCTGAAATCTCTTTTTCTTTATAAAATAGCAGAAGACACGTGTCATGTTCTGGGAAAGTGACTTAAGTAGATTTTCGGTGAGTTATCTCTAACTATCCGAAATGCATCTGAGCATCGGATAGTTAGCTCTGTAACTCTCCGAAATGTTATTTTATGATTAAACTACTACTGACACGTGTCGAGATCTGGCAGATTTACTTAAGTTATATATCGGTGAGTTATCTGTAATTATCTAAAATGCATCTGAGCATCAGATAATTAAGTTTATAAGTATCTGAAATGCACCTGAGCATCAGATAGTTAAATTTATGCACGTGTTTTATAGTTAAATCAATGAAGAAAGTCCGTTGAGTTATCTGTAACTCCACGGATTGTATATTTTCTAATATGCCATTATAGCGGTTGCAGGAACAGACAGTTGGAAGAGAAAAACAATGTTTGCACGTATCACGCAGGGAAAGAAATCATCACTATTGTTACGAATGAAGGAAATCCAACCGATCATTCAAGCAGAAGTAGTTACTACTGAAGAAATATAAAAGAAAAGAAGAAAAAAAGAAGAAGTGTGTGTGATCGATGGGCGAACAGTGTGCGTAAACGAGGATGAGCGACGCAATTCTCTAAAGTTCCACACCAACCATCATCATCACCACCATAATCACCAACCATTGGAGATCTGTGAGGATACTTGCCTGATGTCAAGTCGATTCCGAGCCAAACACAGTGCCTGACAACCACTATGAGGAGTGATCGCGTCGCAGGAAGGGAAGCCATTTTCACCAAGCGTCGACTCATATTTCAAGAGATTGTAAAGCTTTTAGCCTTGGCTTCGGGTTGATGCCTGTATGCTAAAGAGAAGATCATCTTGCAATTCTGGACTCGCGATTCTATAGGGAGAGGAGACAGAATTGTAGGTGGTTTAATTTTCAGTGGTGTAATCGCATTGTAAGTAGTGTCGGAAGTATTTATTGTCAAGTGAGATTACTTTACATTTCACCTTTCGCCCATTTCCATGTTCATATTAAAACAAAAATACAAAAATAATTTATCTATGTTTGTATGTTGTATTTGAGTGTTGTATTGTTTGTGTTGTATCGTGATTAATGTTATCTTTGTCAGTTTTGTGATTGTTTTATGTTTATTTTAGTTTTACAGTTTATTGAAATCGATTCATTCAAAAGAATTAAAGATTTTAATGGTTACTGTTTGAATTATTTGAATGTTAGTATTGCTTAATGATAAATCTAATGTTAACTAACATTAAAGAGCTTAATTGATGTTATTTACAATCTGTGGAATCGCCCAATGGTTGGCCGAATTCCTCTGTAAATAGCAGTATTAAAGAGAAAAGATAGGCTTGTGGAGTTAACTTAAGTTCACGAGGTTAGTCCGTTGAGTTAGCCATAACTCAACGAACTTTGTCCGTTGAGTTAACTGTAATTCAACGAAAAGCATATTGAATATATAAATTTGATTATTAACAAATGAACAGTTATCAAATTCTTCAGCAATTCCCTGTGGGATCGACCTATACTTGCACATTGATACAATAGACACTATGCACTTGCAGTTAAAGTACAAATTGGAATTAATATCTAAATTATATTAAAGGTTGTTTGTTTACTTCTAAAAGAAAGAATAAGCATAAAGATAAATTAACTAAGTAAAAACAGAAGTAACAAATCCAAGTTTTTCTAGTGTAGTGTTGGGAAAACACAAATAGTTTGCGATCAAAAAACCACCTTAAGTAAATGAAATAATAGTCAGTCAATAACAAATGAACTTAGTAGTAAAATATTAAATCTAGAAAAATATGGTATTGGTTTACACGATGCATTTTTTGAAAATTATATAACACATAATGGTACTGTTAAAAATAATGCTTTTATTTCTAGCACTAAGAATAGAAAAAGAAAAACTATTCCTTGCATAATTAGAAAAGGAGATAAATATGTGCAAATAGATAAAATACAACACATAAATAAAAACACACGATGCAAAAGCCCTAAAAGAAATTTTTAGAAAAATCATGTAAGTTATTTGAAAATAGGGATCTTAGTACCTTTGATGAGTTTTCTTCATATTTAAGAATAATTGGATATTAGAATCAGTAATTAAAAAATGTTAGATATAAAAATTTCAACTCTGTTGAACATGGAAATAAAAGTTTTGATAATTATAAAACTAGGAGTAACAAACGTAGAAATAATTATCAGAAAATACATAAGTTGAAATTTAAAGATATTGATTATCATGATATAACTCCCTCTAAAATTCCTGGACCCACTCAAAAATGGGTGCCAAGAAATAAAATTTCTTCTTAACTATTTTGCAGGTACACCGATCAAAATGGATAATGGACAGTGAAGCTTCCAAACACATGACTAGAGATATATGATTACTTACAGAAGTAACAAAGACTAAGAACAAACAAGTTACCTTTGGAAATAAAAGTAAGACAAAAAGTGTTTTATTAATGATGTCTGACGATTGCTCCCATCCGCTTTGCCCACGCTCCCATAGTGTCCCATTTGAATGAACTTCTGGGGTTGGAAGTCCCATCGGAAAGGCTATTTGAGAAGTTTGCAAGGAGCTCAATATATACGAGTCTTAGTAAAGATAGCCCTGATAGATAGGGCCTAACCCAAAATACCAAGATACGAGAGCTCCTAGGGATAAAACAGAGGAGAGGAACTCGGCTCGCAAGCTATATTTAAGGAGAGGAGAGGCACTTAATAATAATCAGAAAGCTTAGCTTTTAACTTACTAAGTGTTCCTATCTTAATGAAATTTTATAGTCATTTTTGAAAAAGCTTCTTGTAAAATTATGCACATACATACAAAAAATTTTATTTACTACATATAAGAGATGATCCATTTGTATTCTAAATTTGCCTTTTGATATTGTTAAAGACAATGCTTGCTTAATTGCAAAATCGGATGAAGTCATTTTATGACATAGAAGGTTAGGTCACTCAAACCTAAAGTTATTACAAAAGCTGTCTAAAAAGAATCTAGTTAGAGGTTTACCTAGTATGAATTACTCGAAAGAGTTTATGTGTGTTACATGTCAATTAGGTAAACTACAGAAACATTATTTAGAACTTTAAAGGAAATAACAAGCAAAAGAGTATTAAAATTAGTACATAAGGATTTATTTAGACCTATTAGGACAACCAATTTAGGAGGTAAACATTACGCTTTTGTACTAGTTGATAATTATTCTAAGTTTACTTGGGTTTATTTTTTAACTAATAAGACTGAAGTATTTGAAATATTTAAAGTATAAATCATTCTATAAAATTTCATTAAGACAGGAACACTTAGTAAAATTATGTACATTCATACAAATGAAATTTTATTTACTACATACAAGAAATGATCCATTTGTATTCTAAATTTGTCTTCTAATATTGTTAAAGATAATGCTTGTTTAATTGCAAAATCGGATGAAGTCATTTTATGACATAAAAGGTTAGGTCACTCAAACCTAAAGTTATTGCAAAAGTTGTTTAAAAAGAATCTAGTTAGAGGTTTACCTAGTATGAATTATTCGAAAGAGTTTATATGTGATACATGTCACTTAGGTAAATTATATAAAACATCATTTAGAACTTTAATGAAATAACAAGCAAAATAATATTAGAACTAGTACATATGGATTTATTTGAACCTACTAGGATAACCAATTTAGAAGGTAAACATTATACTTTTGTACTTGTTTAGAATGAAAAAGTGCATATTATTAACGGTTAAATGATGGTTAATTGCATAATATTTAGCTTATCATATGAGAATTAAGCCATTATGTTATAATTGCACTATTATAAGCTTTAATTAAAGAATCTGCTTAATTTGGGGGAATTAATGTTAATTTAGTACATTTCTGAACTGTCGGTAAGTTGCAGGCTACGAAATCCTTAAGTATCTGAATTTTCTGATATTTCGGACAATTATGTTTAATATACCGAACATGTATCAGATAGTTATGTTTAAACTACCGAACAGTTATGTTTTGAAAGAATATTTTATTATTTCCAGAAGTACACGTGTCGAAACCATAATGCATGACGTAAGTGAACTTTCGGTGAGTTATCTATAACTATCCGAAATTGCAGCTGGGCATCAGACAGTTATATGTGTAACTCTTGGAAATCTCATTTTATTTATAAAATAGCTATGGACACATGTCATGTTTTGGGAAAGTGACTTAAGTGGATTTTCAGTGAGTTATCTCTAACTATCTGAAATGCATCTGAGCATCGGATAGTTAGACCTGTAACTCTCCAAAATGTTTCTTTTATTATTAAACTACTACTGACAAGTGTCGAGATCTAGTAGATTTACTTAAGTTATATATCGGTGAGTTGTCTATAACTATTTGAAATGCATCTGGGCATCATATAGTTAAGTTTGTAAGTATCCGAAATGCACCTAAGCATCGGATAGTTAAATTTATGCACGTGTTTTATAGTTAAATCAACGAAGCAAGTCCGTTGAGTTATCTGGAACTCCACGGACTATTTATTTTCAAATATGCCGCTATAGCGGTTGCAGGAATAAAATAGTTGGAAGAAAAACCACAATCGCACGTATCACACAAAAATTCACTCGTCGAAGGGAGAAGAAATCATCGTCATTGATATGAATGAAGGAAATCCAACCGATCATTCAAGTAGAAGCAGTTACCACTGAAGAAATATAAAAGAAAAGAAGAAAAAGAAGTAAAGTGTGTGTGATCGATGGGTGTGGTCAGTGTATGCAAAGGAGGATCACCGAGCTTTCTGCAGGCATCGTTAGCAATTCTCTAAAGTACCACACCAACCATCATCACTACCACCATAATCACCAACCATTAGAGGTCTATGAGGATACTTTCCTGATGTCAGGTCGATTCCGAGCCAAACATAGTGCTTGACAACCACTATGAGGAGTGATCGCGTCGTGGGAAGGGAAGCCATTTTCACTAAGCACTCTGCTCACCCAGAGGGCACGCGATTTTCACCCTCTCGCGTGTCCACTCACCCTCCCTCACGCTCGCACTTGCCGTCGCACTCATGCTCGCTATCGCACTTGTGCTCATCGTCGCGCATGCCACCCGAACTCGCCCTCGTAGTCGTCGTCGTACTCGCACTCACACTCGCGCAAACTATCGCGCTCGCCCTCACGGAAACCTCCTATGCGTAACACTATCAAAACCTCCTCGCGTCGAAACCGCCCTCACCCTCGTTGTTGCCTGAAGCCTCCACTATCATCCGAAACTACCGCTGTCGCTCGAAGCTGTTGTCGCCCGCTATTGCCCACCCAATAGGTTTAGCCTAAAGATACAAATCTTTATTCACTTTCAATAAGTACCGTTGTTTTTTGCACTATAATAGCATCTGGTACACAAGTGCGATGGATGAATATTTTTTTCCCCAATTTTATTGTATGCTTTACTGATGCACGAAGGTAATAAACCAGATCTCATGTTTATAATACTAGTCAAACATGTTTAAGTGGAAAGAATGTGTTGAGTCTGTCATGGTTGACCGGTGAAAATCTAAATAGATTGTTGTCGTTAACCAAGGGATCTGCTAATTGTGATGTTTGCTTGAGCCAGCAACAAGTTGATGCTAAAAAACGTCTTCTTGACTTGGTAAGTTTCTTTGTACTTCTGAACTAGTATTACATATATTTTGTAGGTTAATTTTCCCTTGGAACAAATCAATTAAAAAGTTACTTTCAAGACAGCCTATGAGTTATTAGCCACATTTTTAATGACTTATCGACTCCATGCTCTATTCTTCAGCATACACCTTTTTGCATAATTATATTGCTACCTAGAATATGTAAACAAAATTTCTCTTTTGATTGGTAGCCTTTTATCTTGTGAATGATTAACTTAGTTTTGATTCGTTAATATGAAAATTTGTAAATTTACTTGCAAAATGGTTTTCTTGCACATGTTACAAATTTTAATCCCAACATTCTTGATTTTCACCTATACTTTTTACATTTGTGAAGTTATTTCATAAGCAAGTAGGTCCTTTTCTTATTTGCTGGATTTGTACATTTGATGCTAATTTATTATATCTAATTTTCATTGATGACTGAAAGTAGCATTAATTTATGGAATCTGTAGTATGTGTGAGAAAGATGAAATATTGCTTGATAGCTGGGTATTCTTAACTACCACCTTTGCAAGAGTCTGGATTTTATTTTGTTATGCTGCTTTGAGATCTGGAAAAAAAAAATCTAGTCAAACATTTGTTTCCATTATAAATAGTTTATAATACTATTTTCTTCCTTCATGTTATGAGTTTCAAATGTCACTTTGTTCAATAGATGCACATTATTTATAAGAATCAATTAAACTTTTGTCAAACATCACATAGAAGATTTGACCAATCTTTTGTGTAGAACTCCCACAAATTTCATTTTACATGACTTGTGTAGCATGTCCAATGATTAATTATTTTACTTTGTTTTTACTTTTGCAATTCTATTATATGATTTTGACAAAAATATGAATGTAATGGTATTTGCAAATGCATATGAATATTTTTATTATTGTTGTTATTCTATATGTTTTATTGTAGTTGTTGAAACTGTGCTTGTGTAGAAAATGAGTACTCCTGATAGAGGAAGGACAAGTGGAGGTAGAAGTTACATTAGTTGGAATGCTGAAGTAGATGCGTATTTCTTAGATATTTTAGCAGAAGTATTGAATGAAGGAAATAAAAAAACTCATGATGGAAAAATCAAAGGTAGCACTTGGGATGAAGTAATTGAAAAATACAATACTAGAAGAAACACAGGTATCACAAGGAAGAATGTAGAAAGTCGCTTAAAAACTTGGCGACTAATGTATCGAAATTACTCCAAAATTGCCAACCAGAGTGGATGGGGTTGGAATTTCATCCAAGATTACACTGACATTGATGATGAGATTTGAAAAGAGTTTGTTAAGGTTAATTTTTTAATCACTTATGACTTATAAAATATTATAATCTTTATCTTTTTTCATTTTGACTACAATTTTCTTTTTATAGGCACATCTAGACTGTGAAAGCTACAAAGGCAAACCATGCTTGATATTTGAGCAATTGCAACAAATATTTGAAGGTAGTATGGCCATTGGGAATATGACTAAACAAGGTGATGAGGTAGAGTTTGTACCAAACACATAGGATGTGGAAATGAACACTTTCAATACCACTCAGGAAACAATGGACATGGATTCTGATTTACCTCTTTCATTAGGAGGAAGTTCAAGGGTGGCAATTGAGAAGAGGAAGAGACGAGCAAGACCTCATGCAGTGTCCCATCAAATCATAGCAGATTCATTTGAAGATGCATCAAAAGCCATTATGCATATGTGTGAAATAGATCAACAAAATCAAGTTACACGGAACGAAAAATTTAAAGAGTTGGCTGATACACAAAAAAAAATAGTTGAAATACATGAAAGGTTGGTTGATATTAAAGAAAAGACTGAAAACTATTTAGATCATGTTGTTGCAGCGTTACTTCAGATTGAAGGTCTTTCTACAGAAGAACAATATGAAGCTATGGAGTTATTCCAAAAGCCAGAATTCTGTAAAATGTTCTTAAGTTTACCAACAAAAATGCATTATGGATGGTTGAGGTTTAGGAAGTGAGCATATGATTACAATGGATGAAATGTTTGTTTTGTACATGAATTCACTTTCTTTCCAATCTTGAACTTCTTGTGTTTATGAAGTGTTTTCGTGAATGTAATCTTTTATGGATGAAATCTTTTTGTGGAAGGTCATATATGGATGGAATGTAAAATGGATATTATATATTGAAATGTGAAATGACTTATCATTATGAAATGTAAAATGCTTTTTATTATTTGAAACATCGAATGTCTTTTATTTTCTTAAAAATGTGAAATGTCTTTTATATATTGAAATGTGAAATGGTAAATTCGTAATATTCTTGTTATTTTGTAGGTGAGGATGAATCCCAGTGACATGTTTACTACTACTGTTGATAATGCAATTTCATTCATACTGGATGAAGAAGAAGGCGACTACGTCTATTAATGTCATGGACAATTTTAGTAAAAATGGCAAGTACGTCACTATTACTATACAATAACACAAGTCGTATATATAGTAAATAAGGTGCAAATTACATTAAGAGATTACTAGATCCTCGTCAACCTCATCAAGCTTACAATTGTCGGAAGATTTACAGAATGAGTCAAAGTGTGTTTAAAAGTTTTTGTTCTTTAATGACAAATGAAGGAGTTATTGTTGATACCAACAACATTAGTGTAGAAGATAAATTTGCCATGTTCCTTGTCACAGTAGGGTAAAATCAAAGGTATGGAGTAGCAGTATTTATATATATACAAAATATATATACATATATATATATTTATATATATAAAAAGTATCGGTTGAACCGAACATGTTGGGTTCAACCAATTCAAAAATATCATAAAAAATTACAAATATATTGAGCCCTCTACTCAACCGATTAATATATATATATATATATATATATATAACATAAATTATCAGTTGAACCGAAAGATCATCGATTCAACCGTTTTCATTATTAATAAATATTAATAGTTTATAATCTATCTGTTGAACCAATATATTTACGATTCAACCGTTTTCCAATAAGTAAATATGTAAATAATAATAATATATTAGTAAATATTTTGTTCTTATGCTTAACAAAGACATTCTCAGTTTTGCCAAGTTAAGTAAATATACATACATATATATTAAAATAATAATGGTAAACAATGGATTAATAATGATATAACATCTTTATATTATTTTTTAAAAAATTATAAATACACATAAAATAAAATAAAATAATTATAATAATATAAAAAATTAAAGAAAAAGAGAGAATAATATTAGACATATATATTTAAGAATTAAAAATAATAATAATAAAATTAAATTTACAAAGAAAAAATGAAGATGTAGATTTTTAATGGTAAAAGTATGCTTATCTTTTAGGGACCTTTTGCATTTTGATGATTATTATTCTATATTTCCTAATGTACAATTAAAAACATTTAATGTACATAATTATATTTGAACATCAAATAAATTAATATTATTTTCAATTCACTAATATTATTTTTAGGTGTAAATATAAAATTACAAATTAATGTATCAATTAAACAATTTTAAGTAGTGTATTAGAATTTATTTCAATACTTTTTCAATTTCTAAACATTCTAGCGTGCACTAAAACCCCATAAGAATTCTAACTTTCTAAACTTTCTGATAGGTGCACTAAACCCCAATGGAAATTCTGACATTCAAGACATTCTATTTCCTTTCCTTCTGAACTTTCAATTTCCTTTCTATCTGAACTTTCCGGTGTGCATAAATGGAAAATTTGGAGAGTTAGATAACCATCTGAAATTTCAAAAGAATTTCGGTGAGTTACAGTTTCACTATCCGAAACTTAAGTCATTGAATTTCCCACGTGCAGAAATCCAGATAGAAGCTAAAATTAGTTTTCGGAAAGTTAGAAAGATAACTATCCGAAATCTTGAAGCGTTTCGGTGAGTTACAGGTATAACCATCTGAAACTTAAGTCAGTCTTTTATGCACGTGCTGAATTCAAGCAATCGAAAAGTTAACGGTGGGTTACTATATCTAACTATCCGACAGTTAAATAACTGTTCGGTAAGTTACAGTTACAAGTATCTGATTGAATGACAGCTCGCATTGTATGATATGGAATCCTACATGGTAGAAAAACTTAAGTGATCTTTCAGTGAGTTACAAACATTCTTCGGAGAGTTACACAGCTAACTATCCGAAAGGTTAAGAAAATCGAAAGGATATCTTGAAATATCTTTCTGAATGGTAACTTACCGTATTTGGGACTGAAGTCTAATCAAGTACAGTAGAATACATCCGTAGGAACAAAAATATGATCATTACACATGTTTTACATATATATACAAGATTCATACAACGTAATGATATAGCGTTTGCTCATACACATACTTGCACCAAGCTCAACAGAAGAAAAGCTTTAGAGATCAAATCATCTTCAATGTTTACAGACTGAATTTCAGAAGCTCATCATGCACTCAACTCTGTTACTCACAAGCTAGTGTTTACTGAAGTGCACGAATCAAACTTCAGAGAAAGGATTGGTTGGAGCTTCGACTAGGAAGCTCAAGTGAATGGTTGGTTCTTGCTTAAACCCTAAAGTAAGTGATTCTAAGTTTGTAAAAGTTTAGTGAAGCCCAAGTATCCCTTGGGGGTGGACTAGCCGTTAGTGGTGAACCACCTAAAATCTCTACGTGTACTCTTTTATCGTGTGCTTGCTATTTCTTTATACTAATCTACTACTAAAAGGTTAAAGAAACAAATTATTACCATTCACCCCCCCTCTGGTAAGCCATAAGGTCCTAACATTTTCGTCTTCATGCATCTTAAAGAGTTCATACTTATGAATTGACATGTTTATCTTAGTCTCTTTAACTTGAGAAGTACCTTCATGTGAAACTTTTAATGCATACCACACCTCATAAGCAGATTTATATGCCAACACTTTACTAAACTGTTCATAACTCAATGCACAAAATAAAATATTTAAGCCCTTAACATTCAAAGTTTTATTTTCTTTTTCAGTAATTGTCCAAATATTATAAGGAGTAGTTAACATAGTATATGGTTTAGAAATCAAGAACCACAACTTATGATCTATACTTTAAAGAAATACTGTCATCCTATATTTCCAATATTCAAAATGTATTCCATCAAATAAAGGAGGACGATTAAGATTTTGGCCTTCATACAAAGAAAAATTACCATTTCCAGTAGCCATCTTACCTTAGATTTTTCAACCTATTTGATTTTAAACAATTTAAAACTTTAAAACAACTTGAACCTTAAATCAAGAAAGTTAAACATATGCTTAGATATTAATTTTTGTTTAAAAACAAGGAAGGTAGAATAAGTAATGATATTAAATAAGTTGGTATCGATTTTATATCAAAGATTATTAACAAAGCTCTAATACCACTTGTAAGATGGTATGACTACACAAGAGGGGGGTAAATTGTGTTTTTCAACATTTTCGATTATAATTGAAACTTTAAAACTCAAAAACAAGTCTAGACATTGTTTTGATAAAATCATTTTTATTCAAGGTTTCAATTACAATATACAATTCAATTCTTTTCAGAAATTGTAGATGCAATTATATATCGATATTATGTTTCATTTATACAATTTCATAACTACAAATAGAGAAAACTAATTTACGAAATTTAAAACATTTCTCCCTGTTTGAGATCTTTCTTCTCTACTTCACCGAATTTGCTTTCTTTTGATACTTCAAATCTTCAATGACATAAATCTAACATTTTTTGCTTCACTGAATTTTCTTCCATTTGAGAGCTTTTCCCTAAAGAAGTGTTTTTGATCCCTGAAATGATTTTTCATTTGGTGTGTAGGGATAATTGATCAACGAGAATTCTATGGCTTTTATACTATATCTTCATTTCATGCATATCCTTCACATTTAATCATTCTTACACTTCTTCATGTCTTTTTTTTTTCCTTCATCGAAATACACACGTTTTGACCCACGTTTACATTTCGAATTTTCTTTAATCATCAATCCTAGATCTTTGAAAAATTTCCTGCAAAATAAACTTTCTCGTCCAAAATCTTTCATCAAGTGTAATAAGAAGTCGTTACATTAATATTAACTAAACGAGTAAAACAAGTAGATATATAACTTAACGTTTCTAACTTAACAAGTTCATCATGTGCCAACTCACGTGACAAGTACTGTAGCTAACTCAACGAACTATGTCTGTAGTGTTATGCTAACTCAATGAACCATCTCTATGATGTTACGATAACTCAACGAGCCAGCTTAACCTTTTTTTTGGAAGGTTAAATGCTAACTCACCAACAATAGTTTATTTTTCATATAGTTACAGCTGTAAGTCTCTCAAAAACTTTAACTCACTGATTCAACAATAAACAAATGTTTTTGTAATAAGAATTTTACCTCGTGCAAAAATAACAACTTAAGTTTATAACACTAACCTAATGCCTTGCGTTAGTGTTCAATATGGTAACTCAATGCGTTTAGTTATGTAAACTTAACGAGTTAAACATGTGCACCTCACGTGATATAATATAACATTCGTAACTTATAATTTTACCACGTGTACAACACTAACTTAATGAATTCGTCTCTTCTTTTACTCACTAACTTAACGAATTCTCACGTGACCTATTTTAACCTTTAAGCCTCTAACTTAACGAGTTCTCACATGACCTCTATACAAATAACACTCTAACTTAACGAGTTATCTAAACGTGCACTATTCATGACACAGAAGATATAACTTTAAAACATATCATGCTTTTCAATAAAAACACATGTTAATTTAACGTTTAGTTAAATAAGAAATTAATGCAATGAAACAACTAGTTATTTAACTTAGTATAATTTCAAATCCAATACAGACAAGTATTTATATCAGTAAACTTTTTCTGTATTAATTGATGTACTTAATTTCCTTTCACAAGCAATTGTAATTGAGCAAATATGATTACTTTCATTCAGCACATATCATCAAAACAAAATACTCAATAGGTGTTCATTTGATCATTATCACATTATGTACCATGATCATTCTTAAGTTTTTGAATTTTAACATTTTGCTCATTCTTAACTTTATTACAGAATATTTTTAATATTTCAAAAACTTTAGTTTTGTTAGCTAGAAAATAAGCACAAGTAAACCTAGAATAATTCTCAACTAGTATTGTTTGATTACCTAACACGACGCCAGAAAACCTAATTGAATCTCCGACAACGCACTAGAAAAACTTGGATTTGTTAACTTCTGTTTTTACTTAGTTAATTTATCTTTATGCCTATTCTTTTCTAGAAGTAAACAAACAACCTTTCACACAAATTAGATATTAATTCCAATTTGTATTTTAAATGCAAGTGCATAGTGTCTATTGCATTAGTGTGCAAGTATAGGTCGATCCCATAGAGAATTGTTTAAGAATTGAGAACTGTTCCATTTGTTAACAATCAAATTTATATCTTCAATAAGCCCTACGTTTATCTCCTCTTCAGCATACAGGCATCAACCCGAAGCCAAGGCTAGAAGCTTTATGATCTCCTGAGATATGAGTCGGCGCTTGGTGAAAATGGCTTCCCTTCCCACGACGCGATCACTCCTCACAGTGGTAGTCAGGAATTGTGTTTGGCTCGGAATTGACCCGACATCAGGAAAGTATCCTCATAGACCTCCGATGGTTGGTGATTATGGTGGTGGTGATGATGGTTGGTGAGGTACTTCAGAGAATTGCTGACGCTGCCTGTAGAAAGCTCGGTGAATAGTTATCTAACTCTCTGAAAAGAAAACTTGGATGATTGTCTAACCCTCCGAAAAAGTCCTTTAAGCTTCCATTCTATATTTCTGCAGGTAGTTAATTGAATGACTTAACTTTAAGATAGTTATACCTCTAACTCTCCGAAAAAGTCGGATATTTATCTTTTTAACTCTCCGAAAGTCCTTTAAGCTTCTAGATAGTTAACTCCGTAACTTTTCGATCATTCAATCCTTCTTAACTATCCAATTTTCTATAGCAGCACATTCTGGGATTAACTGCAACCTGTTTGCTGCTTAGAATTGTCTACCTTCTGATCTTTTGCTGCACTGACTGAACCTGAGAAATACAATTCAAAGCCTCACATTGATTTTTGCATTATCGAAATCTAGAGGTCCTTTCAAAAAGTATTTCTGAGATGTTTTCTAGATTTCTTGATATCATAAACTCTTTAAAATGCTTAGGAAAGAATTTCGAACAAAACGATTTGGTGAGAAAAATTCTTAGACCCTAAGTTCTAAATGGTCTCAGAAAGTAACATTAATTGAGGAATTACGAGATTTAAATGTTTATACCATGAATTAACTTATAGGAAACTTAACTGCATATGAAGTTCAATTAAATTATTCAATGAGTCATAATAAATTAAAACTAAAGAAAGAAACAGCCTTCAAAATTAGTTCATCATCTTCTACCTATAACATGATGGAGCTAAGACAAGTGATTCTAAGATCGTATGACTACACAAGAGGGGGTGAATTGTGTATTTTTAATATTTTCTGAAATATAATTGAAACTTTAAAACTCAAAAACAAGTCGAGACATTGTTTTCATAAAATCATTTTTATTCAAGGTTTCAATTACAATATACAATTCAATTCTCCTCAGAAATTGTAAATGCAATTATAACTCGATACCATGTATCATCTAAACAATTTCAAAACTACAAACAGAGAGAACTAATTTGCGGAATTTAAAACTTTTCTCCCTGTTTGAGATCTTTCTTTTTCTTCTTTTTCTTCTTCAGCAATTCTTTAGTGACGAATATCTTGTCTTTCTCTGCATTACCGAATTTGCTTTCACTTGATACTTCAAATCTTCAGCGACATAAATTTAACCTTTTCTACTTCACTGAATTTTCTTCAACTTTAGAAAACAAAAATACTCAACAATCTTTCCCTTTTTGATGATGACAAAACCATATTAAATCAATTATGACTTAAGCTTATTTCTATTGTTTGTGTAAATTTTACCTCTCAGAAATAAAACTCTCAAATGTCAATAATTATATAACTATCCGTTTTCTAATTATCATCTGTCAGATTACAATAACCATTTAAATAGCATCTCCTTTTATAATATATATATGCAATTAAGATCATAATCATCTTTTTATAATATTTCTCCCCCTTTTTGTCATTAATCAAAAAGATAATTACAGAGAATATATATATATATATATATATATATATAAGAGAATTACAACAACTCTTTCTGTAAACAAGAATAATAATTGAACACATTTATAGAAAAATGTATTGTTCAATGAATCAAACAAGTAATACAAACATTACATTTTGTATTCAGAAACAAACAAAAACAGTTATCGACCCCTCCTAAGTATATCACTTATAGCATTACATATTTTATCTCTTAGATGCCTAATATCATTTCTGATGTCGTTAAACACTGCATCTAAGTTAGGAGGTAGCTGGGTTTGCTGTTCTGCTTGAATTGAATAACTTTATTATTGTTATTGTATATGGTCTGTATCAGGTTGTTGTTGTCATTGAGGTTTATGCATGGCTTGAAAATTTTGCAAATCTTTGACACTAAATGCTCCCATGCCTTTAGTTTTAGAGGGCCAATCAGATAAAGTCAATTGGCTTGCAAGGATTCTACATACAGCATCACCATAAAATAACTTTGAACTCATATGCTATAGTAGAGAGAAAAAAACATCAAACTAATTTATTTGAATTCTATTCAGCAGGGCATAAGTTGCATATAAACAGCTTTTGCTGACTTCCAAATTGTGTCCAACTCTCTGAAATAAATTTGCAATAAACCTTGCCTCTTCATTTAGATTTTCCATTAATCTCATTTGAGAATATACATCTGGAATTTTTGATTAAGACTGAATGTTCCATTTCAGTTATCTTATCATGTAAAATCTGTTGATAACAAGAACACCTTCATTTTTTAATCCTAAAACTTCAAAAATTAACTTAGGAGACAATATAAACTCCTGTTCATTTATTTGAGTTTACAGAAAATTTCCATTCTTGACCAGATTGCTATAAAAAGCTGCAATAAGTTCTATGTATTGCTTCCATTTCGTTCCTACTAGTAAGAATTTAATGAGGCCTTGAAACTCAAATAGATCTCTTATTTCTATCAAATTTTTGTATTTTATTGGACGAGCATGCAGAATCTGACATGTAATCAGATTATTGTATTTCTGCAATGCTTCTTTAGATCTAAAATGAATTGCATTACCTTGAATTTTTAATATTGTACACAAAGAAGGTGATACCTGAAGCTGTGATTTAGAGTTTAATTCATTTTTAGGAACCTCTTCTTCAAAATGAATATCATGTTGTTCCTCTTCCAAAATATTATCTTGAAGCTGCTCAGGTAAGCTTGATTCTTCAGCTTCAACAGTGCTAGGAACATTGTCAATATGCTTGGTACCCGATGTTGTTGAGGACCAAGTTCATTAAACGCATAATTCTTCTTTTTGTTTAAAAATAGTTTAACATTATCATTTATATTCTTATTAGTGGTAAAATTCCATTTCTCAATTTATCATTTAGACATCGCAAGGGTACTAGTTAGTTTGTCTAACTTAGTTTGACTTAAATTCCATTTCTCAATGGTAGAATTTAAATCTTGCTCTCTCAGTTTTAATTTATCTATCTCTAATTCAAGTTCATTTATATTGTTTCTCAACATTTCATTTTTAGATTCTATCTTTAATTTTTCAACATTTATATTCTGTATTTGTTCATGGAAGATACATTCATTAAATCTAAATTTTTGCAAATCTCTAGCATGATTTTCATTATCACATTTAAACAATTTTCTTCTTCCATAATGGATAAAGATTTTCTAAAATTCTTATTTTCCAGATTACATACTTTAAGTTTTTGTAATAATGCATGATAAGCACAAAATAATTCATCAAAGTTGAAATCTGAATGATTTTCAGGATCAGATATTACCTCAGACTCATCTGCCATGAAGCACACATGAGCAACGTCTTCTAACTCTTGTTCTCCTTTTGAATGTGAAGATTTTGATGCTGATTCCTTAGATTCAGACTCTTCAGACGTGTCATCCCAAGTGACCTTCAAAGCCTTTTTCTTGTAAAACTTTTTCTGAGCCGTCTTCTTCTGATTTGTCCTACTTTCCTTTTCATTTTTCCTCATAGGACAATCTAGAGAAAGATGTCCAAGTTTCTTACAGTTGTAACATACATACTTTATGGATGAAGAATTCTTATCATTCAGTGATTTTGACGTTAATGGTTTATCATTTTTGTTCCTTTGTTGTTTCCTAGCTTTCCATGCTTTCTTGAATTTCCTAGTCAGCAAAATCAAATCCTTGTCAGAATTAGTAGATATATCAAAATCTGAATTAATTTTGAAGGTGATTTCTTTCTTCATTTTTAGTTTGTTGTGACTCAGTGGTTCATTTAATTGAACTTCATAAGCTGTTAAATTTCCTATAAGTTCATTCATAGTATAAACATTTAAATCTCGTGATTTCTCAATTGATGTTACTTTCTGAGACCATTTAGAACTTAGGGATCTGAGAATTTTCCTCACCAAATCCTTTTGCTCAAAATTCTTTCCTAAGCATTTTAAAGAGTTTATGACATCAAGAAATCTAGAAAACAACTCCGAAACATTTTCGTCTTCATGCATCTTAAAGAGTTCATACTTATGAATCAACATGTTTATTTTAGTCTCTTTAACTTGAGAAGTACTATCATGTGAAACTTCTAATGCATGCCACACCTCATAAGCAGATTTATATGCCGACACTTTACTGAACTATTCATAACTCAATGCACAAAATAAAATATTTAAGCCCTTAATATTCAGAGTTTCATTTTCTTTTTTAGTAATTGTCCAAGTATTATAAGGAGTAGTTAATGAAGTATATGGTTTAGAAATCATGAACCACAACTTATGATCTATACTTTGAAGAAAAATAGTCATCCTATATTTCCAATATTCAAAATGTATTCCATCAAATAAAAGAGGACGATTAAGATTTTGGCCTTCATTTAAAGAAAAATTACCATTTCCAGTAGCCATCTTACCTTAGATTTTTCAACCTATTTGATTTTAAATAGTCTAAAAGCTATAAAACAACTTGAACCTTAAATCAAGAAAGTTAAACGTATGCTCAGATATTAATTTCTATTTAAAAATAAGGAATGTAGAATAAGCAATGATATTAAATAAGTCGGTATAGATTTTATATCAAAGATTATTAACAATGCTCTAATACCACTTGTAGGATCGTATGGCTACACAAGAGAGGGCGGAATTGTGTATTTTTAATATTTTCTGAAATATAATTGAAACTTTAAAACTCAAAAATAAGTCGAGACATTGTTTTCATAAAATCATTTTTATTCAAGGTTTCAATTACAATATACAATTCAATTCTCCTAAGAAATTGTAGATGCAATTATAACTCGATATCATGTATCATCTAAACAATTTCATAACTACAAATAGAGAAAACTAATTTGCAGAATTTAAAACTTTTCTCCTAGTTTGAGATCTTTCTTGTTCTTCTTTTTCTTCTTCAGCAATTCTTTAGTGATGAATATCTTGTCTTTCTTTACTTCACCGAATTTGCTTTCACTTGATACTTCAAATCTTCAGCGACATAAATTTAACTTTTTCTACTTCACTGAATTTTCTTCCACTTGAGAGATTTTGCCCGAAGAGGTGTTTTTGATCCCTGAAAAAGATTTTTCTTTTGGTGTGCACGGATGATTTTTGATCCTTGAAAAGATTTTTTGTTTTGTGTGCAAGGATGGTTTGATCAACGAGAATTGTATGCCTTTTATACTATATCTTCATTTCATGCATATCCTTCACATTTAACCACTACTTGTTTTCCACTTCTCCACATCTTTTCTTTTTCCTTCATTGAAATACACACGTTCTAACCCACGTTTATATTTCGAATTTTCTTTAATCACTAGTCTTAGATCTCTAAAAAATTTCCTACAAAATAAACTTTCTCGTCCAAAAATTTTTCATGTGTAATAAGAAGTCTTTACTTTAATGTTAACTAAACGAGTAACACAAGTATATATATATAACTTAACATTTCTAACTTAACGAGTTCCTCATGTGCCATTTCACGTGACAACTACTGTAGATAACTCAACGAACTAAGTCTGTGGTGTTATGCTAACTCAACAAACCAGCTTAACCTTTCTTTCGGAAGGTTAAATGATAACTCACCGAAAACAGTTTAAGTTTCGGATAGTTACGGATGTAAGTCACCGAAAAACTCTTTATAATATAAAACTAGTGAGACACGTGTCAAGACCTGAAAACATGACTTAAGTTACCTTTCGGATAGTTACGATTGTAAGTCTCTGAAAAAAAACTCTAACTCACCGATTCAGTAATAAACAAATATTTTTATAATAAGAATTTTACCACGTGCAGAAATAACAACTTAAGTTTATAATGCTAACCTAACGCGTTGCCTTAGTGTTCAATATAGCAACTCAACGCGTTTAGTTATGTTAACTTAACGAGTTAAACATGTGCACCTCACGTGATACAATATAACATTCGTAACTTATAATTTCACCACGTGCATAACACTAACTTAACGAGTTCGTCTCTTCTTTTACTCACTAACTTAACAAGGCAACCTTTGAAGATTTTGACAAAAGAAAAAGAGAATGTATTAAATATAGGCTATGGAAAAAGTTGCAGTTTGAGATAGAAAATATTGGAAAATTAAAAAGTCCAATTGAGCAACAAGGAAAAATTGGAGACGAAGAAGTCCAACGCTTGATTATCAGAAAAAGAAAGTTTGAGAAGTTTCCTCAAACTTATACAAGGAAGTTAAGAATAATAAGTTCACAAGGAGCTTATTCTAGTCATACAACTGCTTCACCACAAGTTGTTATTCCTATTTCTTCTCAAATAAATCTAATTGTAATTATCAAAGAGATTTTGGACGAGTTGATAGATAGAATAGATTTTGAAGTTACAGAAATAGAAAAATCTCCATTGGCTAATATTCTAGGAACAATTATATAGGATTTTTTGAGAATATTATGGCACTAATGGATGAAGATATTATAGAAGAATTTATAGAAACAGAATATACAGAAGAAATAGAGCATTTAAAAGTACCTCCTTCTATAGTTGAAGAAGGTATTGAAGAAGAATTTCAAGAAGCAATAATTGTAGAAGAAACTAGAGAAGACACATTTGTAGTAGAACTAGAAGATATTGTTCAAAGACTAGTGAAACAAGTAGACCATCCACCACTTCAAAAATTTCTTGTGACAAAAAATTCTCTAATATACGTTAAAAATCAAGAAGCTCGTGAGAAGTATAAGGTATATAAATCATTTGATATACTTTATAGTAGACCTTTAGATTGGAGAAAATTGTAAGAAATTTATGGACTATTTGAATTTCAAGGACTAATCAAGATTATACAAGAAGAAAATACTTTTTGTATATTAGTGGATTAGTTCCTATGTTTTACAGTAATTTAATTGAAGTGGATGAAAGATTGATAACCAATATTGAAGGACAAGACATTGAGTTAAGTCCTGAACTCTATTATCAACAACTCAGATTAAAGAATACAGATCTAGAAATTTTGAAAAATACAACTGGTTTAAGTTGAATAGAATCAAATATTAAATCATGCCTATGTCTCAATCTTGCTAATCCAGTCTTAAATAGAATGAAATACCTTAATGGAAAAACTCGATTTATTGTCTTTGTTCTTATTAGAATAATGTATCAAAGGCAAGGGCATGAACTAGAATTAAATTAGTTTGTAAAATTGGTCACATATGTTGTCATGAACAAGTCTAAGTAAATTGGTATCGAGTATTTATCTCCAAACTTAAGTCTATCAAAACAAAGTTATTTTTTGGAGATGCCCTATTTAGGTTACTAAGTGGATTTTTATCTTTAGCTAAATGAAAAATCTGCCAACAGAGGTTTAGGTATTTGTGTATAAAAGATTTTAAATGTTTTGTTGCAAATGACAATGAAACAACTTATAGATAGTCAAATACAACTACAACTTCTACTTTAGAAGGTACTCTTGCCACACATATGCAACCTTCAACTTCTGAAGCCAAACCTTTAACAAACCTTCTACTACTTGCCAAGCTAAAACAAATGCAGAAATCTATGGCAAAAATGTAGGCAGAAATAGAAAAATTAAAAGAAAAATTGTAACCAAAGAAAAAATCTTCTCTATGTACTCTTAATACTTGTATACTGATTGTCTTTTTGAAATAACAAAATGGAGGAGAAAGAAGTATATAGTTTTCAAATATATGTGATTCAATGAATGCTATGTTATGTATGCTTTGAATTTTAAAAAGTAGTATTTAGTTTTCAAATATGTATGGTTGAATGAATGCTATGTTATGAATGCTTTGAATTTTATTTAAGGGGGAGTAAAAGATTGTTTGACATTATACTAAAAATGTTATATTATTAAATCATTTGAGAAGGTTTTGTCATCATAAAAAAGGAGGAGATTGTTAAGGATAATGTTCTTATCTTGTATTATATTTATATTTTGATGATTAACAAAATGATTTATACTTCAATTATGTAAATTGATGAACTTCAAAATAATTTCTAAGTCTCTATGTTTAGGAACAGTCATAAAGTTATGTAGCTAACCTTACAAAAAATCGTAAACTTATTTGATTCATAACATTGGTTTATAAATCTAAAATTTATTTAAGTATATAAGTTATGAATCTTTGGCTCATAAATTTATGAGCCTAACTTTACCGATCTTCGTAAAGTTATAAATCAAGAATACATAGTTTCAAAGATAAATAATTGTACTTTACACGTGTCAGCATGTAAGAGTCTGTAAAGTTATGGGATAAGTTTATGGATGTTCATAATGTTTTGTTATGTATAAGTCCGTAAGGTTATGGGGATAAGTTTATGGAGGTTCATAATATTCTACTATGCATAAGTCTGTAAGGTTATGGGGATAAGTTTATGGAGGTTCATAATATTCTACTATGCATAAGTCCATAAAGTTATGGGGATAAGTTTATAGAGGGTCGTAATGTTATGACTTTAATGGAATTATTCAACTATCATATTTTTATTTAATCAAAGTTTATTGTAGGATTATTTATTTTGCAGATGTCACATGGCCCACACATACTCACTTGTTCTACCATATTGCTGAAAACTTAATCAAAGATTTAGAGATGACAATCAGAGATCGATTTGACAAAGTTAAGATTAAAGATTGTGGTTTGAAAAGTCTTAAATTGAACAAGTCCGTTGAGTAAAGCTTAACTCAACGAAGTAAGTCTGTTGAGTAAAACTTAACTCAATGAAGTAAGTCTGTTGAGTTACAGTTAACTCTATGATGTAGGTCTGTTGAGTTACAATTAAGTCCACAAGGTAAGTTCATTGAGTTAGACTAACTTCATGAACTAATTATTTTCTACAATACATGTAGTAAGCAGTTGCAGGAATTTTGAAAGAGGGAGATTGTGTATGCAAGATCGTGTGTAATTAGTTAGATTTTCTCAAGTAATATAAATTGAGTAAAATTGAAGTTAGAATGGGGTTCCCTTTCGATAAAAACTCCAAAAAGAAAATTCTTGAAGATACTTGGAGAATGAAAGTTGAAAGTCATCCGAAGGAAGTTCATGGTAACAAAGATATTACCTGAATATTCAAGTGTTGCCACATCTACAAGAGGAAAGTTTTTACTATATTTATGCTTTTATGATTAACTCTTCTTCATCTTACAACGTAAATTGAACAAGAGAACCTATCTACAAGGGATGATGTGGAGGAAACTCTGAAATGTGTTCTTTCAAAAGAGTTTCATGTAACTTTATGGTAGTCTGTAAAGCTATGCAGATAACTATACAAAGGTGCATATAGTTAGCATGGTAACTATACGAGGGTTTGTATAGTTGGAGGAAGAACTTAATGAAGGATCCATATCTAGTCAAGTTGATTTTGCTTTTGAGTAAAGTTGTAGTACACTGAGTTTTGAGTGAACCAATAACTCCTAAAGATAGTGAATTCTTGAGTAGAGACTTAAGAAGTGGACGTACCTTGGTTGAGGAAAACCATCATAAACGATATGTGTGATTTAATATCTGTTCAAATTTTGACATAATCTAGTTTTAAAAAGGGATAAAAAATACTACGAAATTTGTCGTATACTTAATTCACCCCCACTCTTAACTATAAACCTTTCTTAACAGAGTTTTTACTATCAATAGAGAATTTTACATTTCACCTTTCGTCCATCTTCATTAACATATCAAAACAAAAACAACTAAAAAATCATTATATGTTTTTATGTTTATCAAATCAATATTGTGTCATTTGTTTTGTATTGTTAGTATTATTGAATGTTTTATGTTTATTTAATTTCAGAAAATAGAAAATCATCTTGTTGATTACTAAAACTAGTTTGTTTCAATTCTAAAACCCCAAGTAATATGGTTATCATTTGAAATACCTGAATGTTAGTGTTTATTAATGATAAATACCATATAAACTAACATTAAAAGCTTAATTGATTTTATTTATGTTCTGTGAAACTACCTAATGGATGGCTAAATTTCTTTGTGAACATCAAATTTAATTGGAAGTTACTAGCGAGGCTCATGGAGTTAACTTATGTCCACGAGGTTAGTTCATTGAGTTAATAATAACTCAATGAACTAAGTCCATTGAGTTAACAGTAAGTCAACAAAGTGCGTAATTCAACATACAAAAACTTTTAGTTGTAAAAATCAAAATAGTACGAAAATTTTTATTCAGTCTCTATGAGATCAACTTGTACTTGCACATGTATGCAATAAACATTGTGCACTTGCAGTTAAACACAAATTGGATTTAATATCTAATTTGTGGAAATTGTTTGTTACTTCTAGAAGAAATCATAAACATATATTTAAGTAGAACAAACAAAATCAAAACAGGTCTTCCTATATTCCATTTTTTTCTAGTGATAGGATTTCTAATAAAAATATCAAGTAACAGAATATCATACCTTGGTTTAGTTCTATATTTGATCAATCCTTCATTTATTCTGATAATATGATTTATTCCTTCTAATGTATTGGGTAGAATTTCAGTAGTTTCTTTTATATTCAGGTATTCATAATTGATTGTACTATGAGTGAATAACTTCCATAAAAATTAATCTCTAATGTTGGTCATCTTCGCAGCTTGTAGCCTATGAAAATATCTTTTGTGACATATTCTCTAATTTGTCTTGAGACATAACATAACCTACACAGATTTTTAGCTAATAAATTACTTAATACTTCTCTCAATGCATCTAGTGGCAATTCCATCAATTTTATCTGTTGTGATTTTGTATTCAATAACATAAAAAAAAAATTAAAAGTGATAAAATTTAATAGCTACTTATGGATACCTTCGTTGAGTTAGGTCGTGACTCAACAGACTAATTCATTAAGTTAAGTAATAATTCTATGGAACTATTAATTATAAATAAAGCTTCGAATTTTTTATGTTTTCTCTTTTTTCTTCTATATATATTTTTTCTACTTACTATAGTACACATATTTGCTAATAATTATACTGCCTCATTCAACTTCCCTCTCATAGGAGGTATCAATTTCATTAACAGTTTTGTTTAAAGGGTTTAGTGCTGATTGACTTGGCAATACTCTTATAGGTCTAACTTTTATTGATTCATTCTATCTATAAAGTATATTTCTATTCATGTTTTGATTCTAAATGGCAGCATTTCCAAACACATGATCTAGATGATTGTTTAATTATTGAATTATTTTTTCTAATTTCTCTATTCTAAATAATTGTTCTATTAATACTTCATAACTTGAATTTCTATCATTAATATTTTCTCTTCCTTGGAAATTATTATTTCTCCAAGATAAATTTGGGTAATTCCTCCAATTAAGTTTATAAGAATTACCAAAATTATCTTTCTGGTTTTTAGCATAGATAACATCTAAGTCATTATATTTGCATTCTTTTTTGCTAGTTTTTGATTTAATGATAATTCTTCTATTTTCCTAGTTAACTCAGTTAATTTAACTTCAAACATAGTATTCGAATTAATTTCATGCATTCCTCTTAGTAATACTTTCTTATTTATAATAACTTCAACTACGTTTTCCCACTAAGCAGTTCTTTTGCAAAATTTTCTAAATAAGTCCATGCTTCCTCACTACATAGCTTTAGAAATCCATTCTAACAGGTAGATTCTAATAAAGATTTAGTTGAAACATTTATGCCTTCATAAATTATACTTATTAATTGTCTTACTCATTACATGGTGTGGATATTGAGTTAATAAGTTTTTAAATTATTCAAAATATTTCTAGAATGATTCTCCTTGTTTTTAGCTATACATTAATATTTTCTTTTTTTTCTTAATAGTTTGATGAGTTGGACAACATTTTTCCAGAAAAACTAAACAAAATTCAGTCCATATAGAAATTGAATCAGGAGCTAGAATATATAGCCATCTCTTAGCTATGTCTTTTAAAGTAAAGGGAATATATCTAAGTATTAGGACCCTAGTATTTTGATAATGCAAAAACCTGTGTAAGGAAACATATTGTATTTCAAAATGAAGACAGTGCAGCAAAAGATCGGAAGTCAGATAGACAGATATAGGTAGTTCAGAAATTACTACTAAAGCTAAAAGAAAATTGGATAGTTACCAAGCCAAGTAACCAAAAGAAAGTTAATTTTTCGGTGAGTTACATGCTTAAGTATCCGAAGAGTAAAGCAGCAGAAATACCGTCGGACAGTTAGAAGGATAATTATATGAAATTACAAAGCCTTCGGAGAGTTAAATGATCGGAGAGTTAAGAAGGATTAAATGATCGAAGAGTTAAGGAGCTAACTATTCGAAAGCTAAAGGAGTTTTTGGTAAGTTAGAAAAGCTAACTATCCGAAACTTAAGTCATTCTATTACTCATGTGCAGAAATTTAGAACAGAAGCTTAAAGGATTTTTCGGTGAGTTGGAAAGCTAACTATCTGAAAAATAGGAATTTTCGGAAGGTTACAAACTTATCTATCTGAAGACTTAAGTTACTCTTTTATGCACACGCCGAGATAAGAAAGCAGTCGAAAACTTAAAGAAGGATTTTGGAGAGTTACTGTAACTAACTATCCGACAGTCAAAGGATAGTTTAGTAAATTACAGTTACTAATATCCGATCGAATGATAGCTCATTGTACGATCTGAAATCCTACATGGCAAAAAGACTTAAGTGATTTTTCGGTGAGTTACAAACATCTTTCGGAGAGTTACACAACTAACTATCCGAAAGTCTAAGAAAATCGGAAGGGTATCTTGAAATACCTCCCTGAACGGTAACTTACCATATTTAGGTCTGATTTCTTAGCAAGTACAGCAGAATACATCTGTTGGAAGAAAAATATGATCGTTGTACCTTTTGATATAAATATGAGAAGTGAAGAGAAGATTAGGTAGATATAACAATCATACATTATACTATGAGCTACACAAAATTCCAAATACACTCTCAAGTATACAACATTCAAGAATACTCTTAAAGATTCACTATAGAAAAGCTCCCTGTGCCAAAACTCTGATCGAAAAGTTTAAAGCTGTTGGTTCGTGAGTTTCAACTTGAAAACTCATTGTTGGTTGAGAGCTTCAACTTGAAAGCTCAAAGAAAGGTTGGTTATTGAGCTTATACTTGAAAGCTCTAAGTGTTGGTTCTTGCTTCAACTTGAAAGCAAGTGTTGTAAGTACTTGTCTACTTAGTGTAGCCCAAGTGTATCTTGGGGGTGGACTAACCGAGTTGGTGAACCACCTAAAATTTGCTATGTGTTATTTTTTTCTTACTATTTTGCATCCTTTTAATTTATTTCAACTCACTGTTTTATAGAATTAGTCGATTCTTAATTAAAAGAAGTAAAATTTACACACCTTCACCATTCACCCCCTCTAATGAGCCTATCGATCCTAATAATTGGTATCAGAGCTTGGTTAATCCGTTATAAGATTTAACCATCTGGATTTATGGCTTAATTTGCTATGGGACAAAACATCCATAGACCTCCTCTATTCGATGGTTCCAATTATGATTATTGGAAGAATAGAATGGAGTGTTTTCTTAGGAGTTCTGATGTAAAACTCTAGAAGATTGTTGTTCTTGGAACTACACTTCCAACTAGTGATGTTATGAACTGGTCTGAGAAGGGTGAGAAAATCATCCAATTGGATGCTAGAGGGCTAAATAACATATACTGTGCACTAACTGCTGAACAATATAACAAAGTATCTACATGTAAGTCTACACATGAGGCTTGAAAAATCCTTCAAGTTATTCACGAAAGTACAAGCCAAGTAAAGGATACTAAAATTAGCATTCTATTAAGAAAACTAGAACTATTTAAAATGGATGATAATGAAAACATAACTAAAATGTCTTCAAGATTTATTGAAATTATTAATAGTCTGAAAGGCCAGGGAAAGGAATTCTCTTTTCGTGAACAAGTACAGAAGATCTTGAGAAGTTTAACCGTTGAGTGGAAATAGAAATCCACCTCTATTCAAGATTCCAAGGATCTAAATAACTACACAGTTGAAGAACTGTTAGGCAATCTTCTGGCCCATGAAGTTCAAATGAAAGACTAGAAGGAACAGGAGGGAATAGTTGAAAAGAAAGCTGAAAAGAAAAAGGAAATTTCATTTCCTTCAATTGAAGAAGCTCTAAGTTCAGATGATGATGAGATTATGTTGCTGGCAAGGAACTTCAAAAAGTTCATGAAGAAAAATAATAAGACCAGTTCCTCCAAAAGAACTATTCCCACATGCTTCAAATGTAAAAGGCAAGGACATATACAAACCTTTTGTCTGTTGCAAACATAAGAAGAGCAATCAGAAAGGAAGAAAAGGTGGAAGAACAAAAAGAAAATGGCTCTCAAAGCTACTTGGGATGATAGTAGTTCATTAGACTCTGAAAATGAAGTTGCAATCAATGTGTGCTTTGCAGCTCAAGAGGTATGTTCCACTTCTTCCTCTAGCTCGAAAAATGAGCATGATGAATTAGATATTAGTAGTCTTCTGTCTACTGTAGATAATCTATATATTAAATGTAGAGAATTTAAGAAAGAAATTAAAAGGTTGAATAATTGTTTAGAAGATTCCTTTGTTGAAAATAGAAATCTGAAATCTAACTTGGATAAATATAGTTGTGATAACTGTGAATTAAAAGAAGAAAATAGAAACTTATTAACTACAATATCTGATTTGAAAAATACCATATGTAAATTTACTCAATGTCAAAAAGGACTAAATAAAATGATAGGATCTCAACAACCTAATAGAAGTAAATATGGCCTAAGGTATGCTACACCACAGGAAGTACCTTATTGTGGTGGAATGATTCAATCATATAGAAATGACGCCACTGTGTTTGCTATCAAAAGAAGATCGGGTCATATGTGGCTACCAAGAGGCAACAAATTTAATGTTTTAAGGACTAACTCTGATGGACCCAAGAAGATTTGGGTACCAAAAGCCTTAATTTCAGTATAAATTGTAGGATGTTAAGGAGCTCTAAGCATGTACAACAAAATGGATTGCAGATAGTGGATGTTCAAAGCACATGACAGGTAAGAAAAGATTTCTTGATTCAGTCAAATGCTTAAGTTCAGGATCTGTGAAATTTGGAGATATGAAAAGTGTAAAATAACTGCAATAGAAAATATTACATCTGAAAATGGTAGAATTGAAAATGTTTTGCATGTCAATGGTCTAAAACAAAATTTATTAAGTGTAGGACAATTATGTGATAAAGGTTACATAGTCACATTTACTACTGAAAATTGTCATATTATTGATCCAGCTACAAATGAAATAAAATTTACTAGTGATAAAAATTACTCAATTTATACTTTAAACTTTCCATGTGAAAATTCTACAAGCAATTCCTGTTTGGTAGCATCTAGTGAAGATGATTGGTTGTGGCATAAAAGACTTGGTCACGTCAGTATGAAGACTCTCAAAAAGTTATCCAAGGGTGATCTTGTCAGGAGACTGCCTAAACTTACATTCAAGAAAGATAGGGTGTGCAGTGATTATATGCTAGGCAAGTAGAAGAGAACTTCTCTTCATAGTAAAAATGAATTTACCACCAAAAGGCCATTGGAACTATTACATCTAGATTTGTTTGGTCCATCTCAAGTATCAAGTCTTAGGGGTCGAAAATATACCTTTGTTATTGTTGATGATTTCTCTAGATTAACTTGGGTAATATTTTTGACACATAAAAATGAGACCTGCAATGAGTTCAGAAACTTTTGCATAAGAGTTCAAAATCAGAAGGAACTAACAATGAATAAAATCAAAAGTGATCATGGAGGAGAATTTGAAAATTATGAATTTGAAAATCTTTGCAATTCATTTGGAATCCTGTATGAATTCTCCTATCCTAGAACTTGAGCTCAAAATGGAGTTGTGAAAAGGAAAAATAGAACATTGTAAGAAATGGCTAGAACTATGTTGAATGTAACTAATCTGCCAAAATTTCTTTGGGCTGAAGTTGTAGGTATAGCCTGTCACATCTCCAACAAGACTCATATCAGATCTTTAAAGAATAAAACTCCTTTTGAACTTTGGTTTGATAAGACTCCAAATGTTGGTCATTTTAAGACCTTCAGATGTAGATGCTTTGTATTAAACACTAGAAATGCTAAAGACAAGTTTGATGCAAAATCTGAACCTGCTGTACTTGTTGTATACTCATCCAAAAGCAAAGCTTACAAAGTATACTTTGCCAAAGACAAAAGAGTAGAAGAAAGCATAAACGTTCAGTTTGATGAAGAATTAATACAGAACTTTAGAAATTTGAAGATTGATAGTGAAAGTGATAATAAAAGTTTTGAGAAAGATAACTACAAGTAGAAACTCAAATCCCAAGCTTCAGATTAGAATCATAACAATTGGTATCAGAATCATAACAGTTGGAAGTTCAAATCTGATTAGCCTATGGAACAAATAATTGGAAATATAACTAAAGGGGTACAAACTTGAAGCAAAGCACAAGATATTTGCAATTTTTGTGCATTTATATCAGAAATAAAGCCAAAATCAGTAGATGGAGCCTGTAAGGATACTTACTGGATAACGGCTATGCAGGAAGAATTAAATCAGTTCTAGAAAAATAATGTATGGGAATTAGTGGAAAAACCTACAGGAAAATCTATCATTGGAACTAGATGGATTTTCAAAAACAAATTAGATGAAGAAGGAAACATTCTCAGAAATAAAGGTCGATTAGTTATACAAGGCTATAATCAGCATGAAGATATTGACTATGAAGAAACTTTTGCACTTGTAGCCAGAATAGAAGCTATTAGAATGTTGCTTGCTTTTGCAAGTAGTATGAAAATAAAATTATTTCAGATGGATGTGAAAAGTGCCTTTTTGAATGGAGAAATTGAGGAAGAAGTTTTGTTAAACAACCTCCCGGATTTGAAGATGAAGTCAAGCCAAATCATGTCTACAAACTAAGAAATACTTTATATGGTCTAAAACAGGCACCTAGGGCTTGGTATGAGAAATTGAAAAAGTTCTTAACTGAAAATAATTTCTCTATAGGCAAGGTGGATAGCACTTTGTTTATCAAAGCTTTTGATTTGCACATTTTGATAGTTCAAATATGTGTTGATGATATAGTTTTTGGAGCTACATCAGAAAAACTGTCATGGATTTCAAGATTTGATGAAAAATAAATTTGAAATGAGTATGATGGGAGAGCTGAAGTTTTTCTTAGGGTTACAGATCCACCAAATGCAAAATGGCATCTTTGTCAACCAAGAAAAATATTGCAAAGAGATGTTAAGGAAATTTGGTTTTGAAAACATCAAATCTGCAAACACCCCAATGAGTTCAAGTACTAAACTAGAAATTGATGACTCAAGAGTTGCAGTAGATCAAAAGAATTATAGAAGCATGATTGGTTCTCTGTTGTATCTTTCAGCAAGTAGGCCAGATATTATGTTGAGTGTATACTTGTGTGCTAGATTTCAAGCATCACCTAAGGAATCTCATTTGCAATCAGTCAAAAGAATTTTCAAATATCTACAAGGCACCAAAGATTTCGGATTATTCTACTCAGCTGACAGCAATCTAATGTTAACATGCTATAGTGATGCAGATTATGCAAGCAGCAGATCTAACAGAAAAAGTACTAGTGGTACATGCCAACTACTTGGAAATTCATTAATCTCATGGTTCAGTAGGAAACAAAACTGTATTGCATTATCTACTACTAAAGCTGAATATATTGCAGCAAGTCTGTATTGTGCTCAAATTCTTTGGATGTAGCAAATTTTAGTAGACTACAGACTGAAAATTCAGAATATAATTATATTTTATGATAACAGTGCAATAAGCTTATCTAAGAATACAGTACTTCATTCCAAAGCCAAGCACATCGAGATCAGACATCACTTCTTGAGAGATCATGTGGAAAAAGGGGACATCTCACTCAAGTTTGTTTCAACAGAAAATCAACTTGCAGATATTTTCACCAAACCTTTAAATGAATCAACTTTCAATCATATTAGAAGAAATCTAGGCATATGTTCATTACATGATCTTTAACTGCTTTCATGTATTATTCCTCAAGCTCACCATATGGGAGCTTGCTTTCTACTAACATGTACTCGTGCAGGACATACTAGATATTAGTTTTACAATTTTACAGATATCTGTCACCTTTTTATATAATGATAAAAAGGGGGAGAGGAATATGGAAATTGGAGAAGAATATGGAAACTTACAATATTTCCAGCACAGATAGAAGGAGAAGTATTAAAAGGGGGAAGAAAATCCCAACACACAAACAGGGGGAGAAGACAGCACACAGTCAAGGGGAGGAATTAACTTCTCTTCATTATATTCATTGTAAATCTTTGCCTTACTTAGTTTCTATGTGACTAAATGTATAGAAACAATCTAGTGAGTGAAATACATGTAAATAAATGTAAAGGATTTTGTCATTATCAAAAGGGGGAGATTATTAGGACCCTAGTATTTTGATAATGCAAAAACTTGTGTGAGGAAACATATTGTATTTCACAATGAAGACAATGCAGTAAAAGATCAGAAGGCAGATAGATAGATACAGGTAGTTCAGAAATTACTGCTAAAGCTACAAGAAAATCCTATAGTTACCAAGCCAAGTATCCGAAAGAAAGTTAATTTTTCGGTGAGTTACAGGCTTAACTATTCGAAGAGTAAAGCAGTAGAAATACCGTTGGACAGTTAGAAGAATAACTATCTGAAATTACAAAGCCTTCGGAGAGTTAAATGATCGGACAGTTAAGAAGGATTAAATGATCAAAGAGTTAAGGAGCTGATTATCAAAAAGCTAAAGAAGTTTTCAGTAAGTTAGAAAAGATAACTATCCGAAACTTAAGTAATTCAATTACTCATGTGTAGAAATTTAGAGCAAAAGCTTAAAGGATTTTTCGGTGAGTTAGAAAGCTAACTATCCAAAAAATAGGAATTTTCGAAAGGTTACAGACTTATCTATCTGAAGACTTAATTACTCTTTTACGCACGTGCTGAAATAAGAAAGCAATCAGAAACTTAAAGAAGGATTTCGGAGGGTTACTGTAGTTAACTATCCGATAGTCAAAGGACAGTTCGGTAAGTTACAGTTACAAGTATCTGATTGAGTGACAGCTCATTGTACGATCTGAAATCCTACATGGCAGAAAGAGTTAAGTGATTTTTCAATGAGTTACAAACATCTTTCGGAGAGTTACACAGCTAACTATTCGAAAGTCTGAGAAATCGAAAGGGTATCTTGAAATACCTCCCTAAACGGTAACTTACCATATTTAGGTCTGATTTCTTAGCAAGTACAACAGAATACATTTGTTGGAAGAAAAATATGATCGTTATACCTTTTGGTATAAATATGAGAAGTGAAGAGAAGATCAGGTAGATATAACAATCATACATTATATTGTGAGCTACACAAAATTCCAGATACACTCTCAAGTTTGCAACATTCAAGAGTACTCTTAAAGATTCACTGTAGAAAAGCTCCCTGTGCCAAAACTCTGATGGAAAAGTTTAAAGTTGTTGGTTCGTGAGTTTCAACCTGAAAATTCATTGTTGGTTAAGAACTTCAACCTGAAAGCTTGAAGAAAGGTTGGTTATTGAGCTTATACCTGAAAGCTCTAAGTGTTGGTTCTTGCTTCAACCTGAAAGCAAGTGTTGTAAGTACTTATCTACTTAATATAGCTCAAGTGTATCTTGGGGGTGGACTAGCCGAGTTGGTGAACCACCTAAAATTTGCTGTGTTATTTTCTTCTTACTGTTTTGCATCCATTTAATTTATTTCGACTCACTATTTTATAGAATCAGTCGATTCTTAATTAAAAGAAGTAAAATTTACACACCTTCACCATTCACCCCCCCTCTAGTGAGCCTAACGATCCTAACACTAAGTTCAATAGCATCAATACTCATATTAGGTATTCTCATCATTGGACAAACTCCATTAAATTCTCTAAGGAAATAATATGTGTTTTCTCTTTCTAATCCATGAAAGTATGGTAATTAATTAGTATAATTAGATTTTAGTTCAAACCTATCTCCCTCAAAGGTTGATAATCAAATACATGAAGGTTCATCTACCAATTCAAGATAAAGAATTTCTCCTAATAGTTTTTCTACTAGAGAAGCTATTTCTTTGTTTTCCTTTAATGAAAGGTTAGCTACACTCCTAAAGATTTCGTTAAATTCAATTTTAGAAAATTTTTTAGTATGCTTCTGTGTTAAATAATCCTATGTAAATGTTTCGACTAATCATTTAGTGCAAGAAGAGCAAATCCATGTTCTCATAAACTCTGAATATATGGTAAATTTTAGAAAGTTAATTACATACCAGTTTGACATTTTGCTCTGAATGTGTAAAAGTTGTTGACAAATGAAGTTGAATCAGCTACTTTTGCTTCTAGTTTCTCAATTAGTTCTGTTATTTTTACTCAATGCTGGTAATCAATAAATAACATTTTATTTTGTTTTTATAATGCACGTCCATATTATAGATGCATCTTGTTGTAAGAACGTGTCTTGTAACATGTAGTATGGTTCCTATATTTATGGATACATGCACTACTTCTAAATTTAAATTTCAATAACCGCTAAGCACACGTAGTCTTATTCGTGGAGAAAAGAATAACTATTTAGTTAACTCCACAACCTAACTTCGTTAAGTTACAGATAACTTAACAAAGTGATCTTAATTACTATTCTTAACTTAACGAACTAACCTCGTTGAGTTACAACTAACTCAACGAAGATAACTCAACGAACTATCCTCATAAAGTTATAACTTATAGAAATTTTTAGAGTTATAATCCAAAGTTATGATTTAAAATAAATTTATGAGTGCTCGTAAAGTTAACTCAATAACTATATAACTTTATGATAGTTCGTAAAGTTAACTATATAAGTTTATGATAGTCCATAAACTTAACTATATAAGTTTACGATAATTCGTAAACTTAACTACTTAGAAAATATTTTAAGTTCATTATGTATACTTAAATGTTAAATATAAAATATATTGTCGATCATTAAAACATAAACATATTAATGTATAAGAACATTCCTTATTAATTAATTAACTCAAAGAAGTAACTCAAGCTTCTATTTCCTAACTCCACAAACTAACTTCATTGAGTTATAGATAACTCAACGAAGTAACCTTATATTCTATTACTGGCTTCGTGAAGTTATAGTCAACTCAACAAACTAATTTCATAGAGTTAACACTTAAGCAAATTTCTTAAAAAAAACTTATATTAACTTCTGAATTTCTTTCCTGTAAATTATCAATTTGAATACATTTAGATACATTAAATTAATTTAGTATTCAAATTCAAATTCATTTAATTTCATTTACTTCCAACCATAGTATATTTAATTCAAAATTTATTTACTGTTCTACAGAAAATGAAAATTTTCTCTTCAATAAATATGTTTATCTGTTTTCTAAATCCTTTGGCATTTAATCATCTCATTCATAATCATAATTTTTAATAGTACTCTAATACTTCAACCAAATATATATATATTCAAATTTTTTCAATAACACTTTGAATTAATTCAATCATTCATACTCATATAATTTGAAAAGCATATTGTTTGTCAAATAAACATATATATATAATTTGCTTGCATTACACACAATCAGAAATTTTATAGTACAAGTAATTAATACATTTAATCTCTATTCCTTAATTCATCTAATTCCTTCTGGAGTTTTTTTAATTATTACTCTAATTGATTTATCCATTCTAAAGCTTCTAATGTTTCTCTAGAAGGTCCTACAATCCTAGTGTCAGTAATAGTAGTAGTAGCAATATAATTTCTATATTTCTTCATAAAATAACCCTAGATCTCATCCTTTTTGATGTCCATTTTGTGAAGTCAATACCTTCCACCATCATTAGTAGAATCAAATCTCCATAAAATAATTTTTTTTTACTATTTTGAGTTTGGAGAGTATTACTTTACACCAATTCACTTAAATTTTGTTTATAACTGCATACCTAGCTCACTTAACAAATTGACTAAGTTCTATATCGTAGCCTTGTCTTTGATAAACAGTCATCACCAATATAGTTGCTACCATGTGTGCCTTGCCATCTACGTATTTTATTCTGTTAAGTAATGACACATAAGGGTCATTAGCTATGCATTGCTTAATCTCTTGTTCAGTCTATTCTACTGCAGTTGTTTCTTCTAGAATTTAAATTCCTTCATTCCTTAATCCAAATAAATTGTGAAGAAGGTGGTAAATGTATGTTAATGTCCTCCACATTTGAAATTAAATTTTCTTCTTACTCTCTCAAATTTGTATAAAAGCAAGGAACTAAGTTCTCATAAATAACATGCCCACTTGCTTTTGGAATTAATTCCATTAAGCCCTAGAATTCAAACAATTTTCTAATGTCCTCCATTTCAGTCTAATTAACTAGTCTACTATATCTAATGTCATACCCCTTATTTCTTGATATTTTTCAGTAGATTCCTAACTTCTAAAATAAATTTCATTCATGATTATTAGTGTAGAAGGGTTAAGAAACTGAACTTATTGTTCTATAGGGGCTTGTTGTTGAAATTTTTCCTCACTATGCTGAACTTATTATTCTATAGGGGCTTGTTGTTCAAATTTTTCCTCACTATGCTGAACTTGTTGTTGTTGAAGAGATAATCTGTTGAGAGATTCCTACTCATTAGTTCTTGATTATAGTGGAGAGCCTACAAAACTTTCCACATATTTCTCCTTTAAATTTTCCAAATATTGCTAAAGAGTTTCATCCTCTTTAGTGGAATCTATCGAACTGTTCTCTTCACTTTCTGTTGTTACTTGTTTAGCTTCTTCTCTTTCTTTTTCTTCCTCCTCTTCTCCATATTCCATTATTAATATTTTTTCAGTGTTTGTGGAAAGATGGGATAGAGTCTTGGGTGCAATAGATTCTGCCCTAATTTCTTCTTCTTCTTCGACTTCTTCAAGCTGCAACTTTCAACCTGTTTTTCTTCTCTTTGTTGCTGCAATTCTAAATTTTCTTCTTCTTCTTCTGATTCTAGGTCTATGTATATAGGCTCTTGTGGCCCTAATTTAAATACTATAGGCTTAGATTTTACTTCTTGAGGTTTAGACACGATTTCCTTTCCTTTTCTTCTTTTACTTAACTATGCTTGTTCTTCCTCTTCTTCCTCAGCTAATATATCTTCAAATAACATCTTTTCTTGCTCTCGAGTCATAGAAACTAGCTCTTCTTCCTACCTAGAAGTTGTTGGTCTTGAAGGACCCACCTTAGTTTGTTTTACAACTAGTATTCCAGCTACACCAATAATTAATAGTTTTAATAGGTTATAGTGATGCTGATTTCGCAGGATGTAAGTCTGAAAGAAGAAGCACTAGTGGCATTTGTCAATTATTAGGAAATTCTTTAGTATCATGGTTTAGCAAAAAGCAAAATTGTGTAGCATTATCTACAACTGAAGTTGAATATATAGCTGCTGCACTTTGCTATGCTCAAATCCTATGGATCAGACAAACTTTAAAAGATTTTAATTTAGCCTATAAACCAACTAAGATTTTCTGTGATAGTAGTTCTGCAATAAGTTTGTCTAAAAATCCTGTCTTACATTCATAAGCTAAACATATAGAACTATTATATCATTTTCTAACGGATAATGTTATAAAAGGAAAAATAGTATTAAATTTTGTACCTACCATAGAACAACTAGTAGATCTATTTACAAAACCCTTTGATGAGAATACCTTTTCAAAATTATGATTAGAACTTGGTATCTGTAAGTTATCTGATGTTTAAATTGTCATGTTCATTGCATAACATTTTGGTTTGTTATAAGGTAGTTTTAGAATTTAATTTCTTTATTATTAAAAAAAAATCTATTTTTGAATTACTATTTACTATTAGTTAAGAATTTATGAAATACTGATTTTTATTGAAGTCAATTTATTTAAGAAAAAATTCAAAAAAGGTTACTTAAGGAAAGTTAATTTGATTCAATATAAGTGCCAACTATATTTTTGTTTATTAAAGGAAAGTTATTAACATACTATTAGAAAAATTAAGTCTTGTAGTTGCCTCTTATTCAATTTACTGTCTTATTTTATTTCTTTTTTGTTTGTAATTGCTTGAGTAATTAAGTCCGTTGGGGGATCTTAAACTCTAGTCACTTGAACCAACTAGTTTGGGATGTGTTGACTAAAAACTCATTTTACAAGTAATTCAGATTCTATTGAAAAAAAATAAATTACCTGTTCTCACTTGTCATTAAGTAACTGGTTATCTTTCCCAAAGCAAGGGATTGTGATCACATAAAAAGATGATATTGTGGGAGGTAATATATAAAGTATATATATATATATATAAATATATATTTTTTTAAAAAGGGGGCAATATACTCAAGCTTAATTTATTTTGCAGGTGTTATAACAATTCTACCATAATCTGTGCATATAATCTTTGTTATTTTTCTTTGTTATTATCTATCCTTTACACATAATGTAATGCATTTATTTTCTTAAGTTTGTGTACTCATTATTGAATTCTTTTAAGTTACCTCAAGGTATATCTTTATGAATTTTCTTTTGTAAATTGAATAAGATAAAAGCCAGAAAGTGTAAATGATTAAATCTACTACTTATTTCTATATTTAAATTAAAAAAAAAGGTAGAGAGACTCAAATCTATTTAGGGCTTCGCAACCCATTTTAAGTACACTAGATTTTGAACTTAAATGACAAATCTATTGGGGTTTGGCAATCCAGTTTAAGTAAGCTAGATTTTGAACTTTAATGACAAATCTAATCAGGGCTTCGCAACCCATTTTAAGTATGCTAGATTTTGAACTTAAATGACAAATCTATGTACAGCTTAGCAACCAACTTAAGTCATGTATTTGAACTTTAATGACAAATCTATTAGGGTTTGGCAACCTAGTTTAAGTACGCCATAAATTCTTTAGACTACATTTATGTAGGATGAGCAATTTCTCATATGATAATTCAACCATTATGAACTATTATATGCTTTAATGAAAGAATCTGCATAATTTCATGAAATTAACATTAATTAAGTACATTTCTGAACTGTCGGTGAATTACAGGCTTCTTAATTCTTAAGTATCTGAATTGTCTATTGTTTCGAAAAGTTATATTGCAAGTACCGGACAATTAAGTTTTAAACTATTGAAGAATATTTTATTATTTCCTGAAGTACACGTGTTGAAACCTTAATGCATACCTTAAGTGAATGTTTGATGAGTTATCTGGTAACTCTCCGAAATGCATCTGAGCATTGGATAGTTAGGTTTGTAAGTATCCGAAAATATCTAAACTCCTTAAGTTAGAATTATGCACGTGTTGAATTTCATTGCTTTATTATGTGTCATGTTGAAACTCGAATAGTTATGCTTAAGTCTTCGACTTTTATGCATATCCATTTGAGAAACTCGAATAGTTAACTTAATATTATTATATTTTCTGAAAGACTTAATATCTGACAATAACTATTTTAGTTTGTCATATAGTTATGTTCTTTATTGCTCATAAAACTTGAATAGTTATCATAAGTCTTCGAGTTTCCTTAATTTTTACTTAGCTAGTAGTTATTTTCTTTACACGAACAGTTACACTAAGTATTCTATTTTTGTCAATTGTAAAACTTGTACAGTTATTGTAAGCATTCGAGTTATTTATCAGTAACGGATCTTATATTTATAATTTCAATGATTGAATCTATTTATCTGTTTATAAACTCGAAGAGTTATAAATGTTTTACTGACAACCTTTCGTGTTTCTACCTTGGTAAAACCCTAGTTTCACAATCTTAACTTTCACTAAGTTCTACAGTGAACAACGAAGATTAATTGACAATGTTAGGACGTTAAAGAGGACGTGGTAGAATGATCAAAGTGTAGAAAAGAGTGATGGAACTTCGGAAGATAGAAAATGAGATCAACAACATTTACTCAAGATATACTTTTTCTAATGAAGCACTACATGAAATTAGAAAAGCTGTTCGAGATGAGAAAAATTTCTGTTGGAAATTTATCTAAAATTATGCTGAAATACAGTTTAGACTAAAACAGACTAAACTTTCCGTATTACAAATGTGGAAACGAACTTTACAACCTAACCCTAAGGTTGTTACAAGTTCTGGACAAGTACCTAAAAAATCAATGTAGTCTATTACTTATTATGGAAAGAAATGAGAACCAATGATAGAAAATGCCAACAGTGAATTAGAATCTTTGTATTCCCAACATTATTTTCCCCTGGCTGTTTTAGACGACATCTAATAATTTATTGATGAATAGAAAACTGCCATTTGGAAAATGGGCCTTCGCAGTGAAGGACAAAAAGTTTATCAACTAAAAATGGCAGAGGTTGAGAGCTTAAAACTCTATATTCCATTATTGCAACCTAGGCATCATGGTGAAGGACCATCACGACCACAGATGCCTTTAACAAGAGAAATTAAGAAAATTTTAGAACCTCTTGAACAACTAGAAACACTACAGACATATAGTCGAAAAAAGAAAATATTAGAATATTTTGGACTAACTATAGGTGTACCAGGCATATTGCAGAAAAGAGAAGAATCTTTGAAAATTGGAAAACTATGTTCCATTGCACAAGCTAGATAGAATTTTGTTTCAGGAATCCCAACAGATGTGACAAATATCGGATTAAAAGCATACACTCTAAGGTATTGTGTCACATTAGTGCATAATGTTTCTTTTAATACAATGGACAGTTTTTCATATCATGCTGCAAGCCAATATTCTTTTCCTACAGAAAGAGAACATGTAGGAAATTTTGATGATATATATACAGATGATATCAATTTTGATAACATTTTTGATGACATAGACATTGAGAATTTTCTATGAATTTTGATGATATTTCATTTGAAGAGGAATGTACAGATATTCTTCCTCTTACTGTATCTCGGATAGAGACTTTTGCTTTTTGGTATAGTTGCTTATACTACAATTTATACATGTAGTTATGTCTATTACAGTATACAGTATATTTGTTGATAAATGTATATAATCAATAAACTACACAGTTACAAGTAGAATATAACACTGCTAATGTCTCAATTATAGAAATTGCAAAAATACAAGATGATTCTATTACACAGACAGATATAGAACATTCTTTCATACCGAGACAATTGTTGTATAGACAAATCATAGAGATAAATATTGCTGATAGACAGATTAATACAAAGGTTGTTGCTACTAATATGTTTGAAGAAGATCAAATAGAAGAATTTCAGTAGATTATTGATACGACAATAACAGATATTTCAGACATTTATAATAGCTTTGATAGAAATTCCACCAGTTCTGAAAGATCTAAAAATATAGATGCTGCTGATAATAATGAAACAAGTCCTAGATTAGAACATCATGAATGGAAAATACCTAATCCTGAAAAGAATTTAGATGAAAATACATTGTTATGGTTCAGAAATAATTCTTCTTATGAAAAATTTCAGACATATAAAACTTTTATAGTTTTATATTCAAGACTAGTTAAATTTGAAGGGATGGCACATATACGAGAAATGTTTGAATTTCGAGGTTTGTTGACTCTACTTCCACAACAACCAGGTCATCCTATTATACTAGAAATTATAAGTTGTTTTTACTCAAACTTAACAGTGGAAGAAGGTACTCCTGTTTCCAATATACAAGACTACGATATATATTTAACTCCAGAATTACTTTATCAAGTACTTGGTCTGAAAAATGAATGAGTTAAATTATCAAAAAGAAAATAGGTTTATCGGTTGGGATGAGACATTAAAAGTTTAGCCAAAGATCCGACTGCTAACAATCCAATGAGATTACTAAATGATTTAAATGGCCAAGCACATTTTATTGCAAAAATACTGCATGTTTCACTCTTTCAAAGGTTTGGTCATGGTGTAAAGGTTGGTAGATGCTATCTTTATGCTACATATGCATTAATAAACCATATACAGGTAAACTGGTATGATATTTTTGTTTCTCATATCTTAAACTTACAGAGTAAATTATTTTATGGTGACACACTTTTGAGAATTGTGGCAAGTCAAATAGATATTTCACCTTGGCCATAGAAAAGATTAAAGTCAAGATTTTTCTCTGCAAAGGACTTACAAAAATACCAAGAAGCAAATACACCTGTAATTTGACAGCAACAACAATAACAAGATTGGCAAAATCAATCACAATAGCAATAGTAACAGTCGACACAATTTTTAGAACAACAGTAACATACAGATACAAATATAGGTATACATAAAGATACAAATATAGGTATACATATAGATACACATATAGATTTATATACAAACATAAATACTGAATTTTTACAACAACCGTCACAAGTTTCACATTCTGATTTAGATCAAACAATAATTGATCAAATAAACAAAGTAAGTATAGAAATTGCAAGGCAAATTTCAAATACTCTAATCAATATTTTTCGAAGACAAAGAGGCTTTTGATTATACAAATTATGTATTGCATGATTTTTTTATTGTAATTTGTTACCAAAAATTACTTGTGTAAAGTAATCACATTATGTAAATTGTTTACTGCATTTAATGATCATATACTTGTTTTTGATAGTTTATATTTAAAATAGTTTTATTTAAATAGTTTATCCTTATCCACGAAAGTTATGCATGTTTAAAAATGTTTTTTTGAATGATATATACTTTGCAAGTTTTTCTTCATTACATTTTATTTACTTTTTTATAATGCAAAAAAGGGGGAGAAGATATATTATTTTGACTTATTAGGTTTTGACATCATCAAAAAGGGGGAGATTGTTAGGAATTTTGTTTTGATGATAAATGCTTTATTAAAGTTTATAAATAAGTCTAAATAATATTCTCTAAGTATAATAGTCACATAATTAAATATTAACAAGTTATCGAAAAGTTTCATTTAAAATTTTGAATAGTTAACTTTCAGATAGTTAGATTTTCGAATAGTTAAAGTTTTCGGATAGTTAGAATTTCAAACAGTTAAACTTTCAGATAGTTAATGTTTCAATTTAGTCGAAGAGTTATGTTAAAAACTCGTATAGTTAAGTTATCTACACGTGTGTTTTTAATGTTTTAAGTTGTCACGTGTTTTCCATGTGCGTTTGGTAATGAAAATCAAAGAATTAGATAACTATTTGAGTTTTTATACGCATGGATAGATAATTGTTCGAGTTTTATAAAATGGCTAACAAACAGATAAGTTTTCCTTGCTCAGTCACATGTTTTGCCGGTGCCAAAATTCAAAGAGTTACAGATAAGTGTTCGACTAAAACGAAGACTTAGAAGATATTCTACAAAACTCTAGGAAGATAAAGTTTCGGTGAATCTATGAGTCGAGATCGTGGAAATTCAAAATGACAGTGGAGAAAGTGGAAATTCAAAAAGATAGTAATTTGAATTAAAGAAAAAAATTAGTACATGGATTATGGATTAAGTGGATGAACATGCTGAACGTGAAAGATAGAGTTCGACTACTAATAGAGAGTACAAGCTACATTTCAATGAGGATCCCAATCTCAAAAACCAAGTATGAATATTCAATCTAGATCCCAAACTAAAAAATCAAGTCTGAATATTCATATCTAGAAAAATTCTCCAACATTAGAAGAAGTTCGAAATTCCAAGAAATTTTAGAAAAGGAGCTGTAAACACAAAAAGTCTGGAGATTCGATAATTGGAGAAGAAGAGATACAAAAGCTAAGCAAAAAGAAGGAAATGAAAGGATGGTTTTGGTTGTCGTTGTTCCTCTTATTGTTGTTGTCTAATTATGAATTTCTTTGCATGGTAGGCTATTTCTTTTAGAAATCATAGTTTGGATTTACGATTGATTAGCTTTAAAGTAACTTCATTATTAGGTTGTAGTCTTCTCTCCCTATTAATGATTGTTTCTATTACTACCTTTATCCTTGTTTCCATAATGTTTGGTATTTTGATGTTTAAATCTACTATCTTTTTTGTGGAATGAAAAATATCTTCTTTTGCCTGTTGCAGCTCTTTCTCTCTAGTTGTATTCCAAATTTTCTTCCTTGAATGCCAATCTTGTAAGCATCGAAGGAACTCTATGTGTTAATCTCATCCCACCAGTTCTGTGCCATTTTTAGCTTCGTAGTGTCGTGGAATGAAACAAAACTGATTTTTATTATTTTAAGTGCTAAATGATTTCTACAGATAATGCCCTCAATCCTACATTTAAGTTTAAATAAACCCTAAGTTTTTGGCGGGTAATTAGGTTATTTCTCATGCAACCTTTCACTTCTCTCACTTACTACTTTGTAGAATTACATGTTAACTTTACAGACTAAGTTTGTGAACTTACCTTTACTACTTTGTTGAGCTATAGTTAACTCAACGGAATAAGTTCCTAAACTTACCTTAGATCTAACGGAGTAAGTTCGTTGAATTAAGCTTAACTCAACAAATTTTTTGAAAAGTTATATCTAATAAAATAATGTGAATATAAATTTTTTTATTTGGTCAAAATCGAAGAATCTCTAATCTGATTGACTCTTGATTTTACTAGTTTTCTTAATTTTGGTCGAATCGAGACTATATTTCGATTTAACTAACAATTATACTTAATATAAATTTTTTTTTGTTTTAGCTTTGGTCGAACTGATGGATTTTTTTCGGTGTTTCCGAAACAAAATTTTTCTTTCTTTTTCTCTACTTTGATAAAACTATTAGTTTCTCTCAATTTTACCAAACAAAACACATAAATAAAAGTTTATATATTCTCTATTTCAATTAGACCGATGATTTCTCTCGATCAAACCACTACCTTAGTAAATTATATTAATAAATATATATATATATATATATATTATTTCTTTTTTATGTACATTTACATAATAGGACCTGAGTAGTCCTCCACTCTTACTTCTTCAATTCCAAATGAACTTTTTGGAAATTTAAGAATAGGTCTAAGTCTTTGTCCCTTTACTTTAAATATATTCTAATTTTTGGGATTTTCAATTTCAATAGATTTATAGGAATAAATGTTTCGAATTATGTATGATTTTGTCCATCTAAATCTTAATTTCTCTAAATGGTTATGAAGTCTAGTCATGTAAAGATATACTTTCTTATTTCAAAATTTTTTGAATAATTTTCTTATCATATCATAACGTCATCTTCTCTTTTTCTTTTAGAGTTCTCGAACAGGCTTCATTCAAAAATTCTTCTAGCTCGATTAATTATATCTTTCTATTTCCAACAACTTGATTTAAATTAGTGTTTAGAGTTTTTAATGCCCAATAAGCTCTATGTTCTAATTCAATAGTTAAGTGACAACTTTTTTCATATATTATTTTAAAAGGTGACATATCTAGACTTGTTTTATAAGTTGTTCTATAAGTCCAAGGTGCATCTATTAGTATATTAGTCCAATCTTTCCTAGTAGGATTTACTACTTTTTCTAAAATTAATTTAATTTGTTTGTTTGCACTTTCTACTTATCCACTTATTTATAGATAATATGAAGTTACGATTTTGTGATTTACTTCATATTTCTTCATTAAAGCTTTAAAACTCTATCACAGAAATGAGTTCTATCACTAATAATAGCTTTAGGTATTTCAAATCTAACAATTATATTAGTTTTTATAAAATGTCTTACTTCATAATTATATTACTTATTATCATTAGTTTTTGTAGGAATAGCTTCATCCATTTACATACATAATCCACACCTAACATTATATAATTATATTGATTAGACATAAGAAATGGACTGATAAAATCAATTCCCAATACATAAAAAATTTCAACTTCAATAATAGGATTTAGAGGCATCATGTTTTTCTTTGATATTCTTCTTATTTGTTGACATCTTAAATAACTTAAGTAGTATTTGTGAGCATCCTTAAATAGTGTTGACCAATAGATTACACATTGTAAAATTTTGGTTGTAGTTTTTCCTAAACCAAAATATCTTCCACATACTTGATCATGACAGAAGGATAATATGCTATGATATTTAGTTTCTAGGCATACCTCCTAATGACTAAATCAGGATATTTCTTAAATAAGTGTGAGTATTCTCAATAGTAATATTTAAGTCTTGAAAAGAACAATTTTTTATCCTATTTATTTCAATCCTTAGGTGTTAAACCTGTAACTAAATAATTAACTATGTTTGCATACCAAGGCATTATTTTTATGGTCATTAATTATTCGTCAAGAAAATGATGTTTAATCTCAATGTTTGATTTTTCTATTTATAACCTTGACAAATGATCTGCTACTATATTCTCACATCCTTTTTTATCTTTAATTTCTAAATCAAATTCTTATAATAATAATACACCGGATTAATCTAGGTTTAGTTTCTTTCTTTGCTATTAAATGCTTTAAAGTTGAATGATCCATGTATACTATTACTTTAGTTTTGATTAAGTATAATCCAATTAGGTGCTTGAATTATAGGAGTTGAAATTAAGTTAGTTTTAAGATTATAAAAAGCTTCTTTACAATTTCTATCAAAATTAAATGGAACATCTTTTAATAAATTAGTTAAAGGTTTAGCTATTTTCTTAAAGTCTTTGATAAATCTCTTATAGAATTATGCATGTCCTAGAAATGATCTAACATTTTTTACTGATTTAGGCTTTGGTAGATTAGAAATTACTTCTATCTTAGCTTTGTCTACCTCTAATCCTTTTATTGAAACATGTCCCAAGACTATATTTTGTTTCATCATGAAGTAACATTTTTCCTAATTTAGAATCAGATTTTTTTCTACACAGTGTTTAATATTTGGTTTAAATTGTTTAAACATACTTCAAATGAAGTTCTATATACTATAAAATCATCCATAAATATTTTCAAAAAATCTTCAGTCATTATAGTGAAAATGCCTTGCATACACCTTTGAAAAGTGGTTGGCGCATTGCATAATCCAAATGACATTTTAAAAGCATAAGTTTCGTTGGGACATGTGAAAGTTGTCCTCTCTTGATCCTCTAATGCTACTAGAACTTACTTATATCCTGAATATTCGTCTTGGAAACAAAAATATTCTTGCCCAACTAATTTTTCTTACATTTAATCTATAAAAGGCAAGGAAAAATGATTTTTCCTAGTCACAACATTCAACCTCCTATAATCTATACACACTCTCCAGCTTAATTGAATTCTAGTGGGCATCAAGTCTTGACTTTTATTTCTAACAACAATTAACTTTGATTTCTTAGGAACTACATGGTTTGGAGTAACCTATGAGTTGTTAGAAATCAGATATATTATGTCATTATCTAATCATTTTACAATTTCCTTCCTGATTATATCTTTAAGGTTTAGATTTAATCTTTTTTTAGGAATTCTAACTGATTTAGCATTCTCTTCTAAATATATATGATGACGGCATATGGTAGAATTTAACTCTTTTATGTTAGCCATAATTTGACCTATTGCTTCTTTACATTTCTTTACTATATCTTTTAATTTAGATATTTGATCTTCCTTTAAATTTGATGCAATAATGATTAGACAAGTCCGTTCTTATTTTAGAAATATATAGGTCAATTCAGGAGGTAAATATTTTAAATCTAGGTGTTGACCATCAGAAGCTAGAGCTTCTAATTTAACATATTTGTCTTCAATATTAAATTCTTCTTAGTCTCCTTCTACTTCTATGTTTAAGTCTCCATTTATATTTTCACTTCCTTTTAGATTTTCAGTATCTAATTACCTATTTAATTCCTCTTGAATCACATCTTCTAATATGTCTCCTTCATCCTTTAGAAAGTCTATAGTATGTAAGGACATTTCTAACTCCTCATCCCCTTCTGGTTTGAAAATATTTAATTGAGTATCCTCTTTACTATACGCTAATTTCATCATTCCATTTTTACAATTTATAATAGCCCCTGAAGTTGCTAGAAATGAGCTTCCCAAAATTAAAGATGTATCATGATTTTGATGCTTAATTTGTTGGGAATCCAAAACGATAATATCAACAGGACAGATGAAGTTTTTTACTTTAATTAGGACATCTTCTATTTTTCCTCTAGGGTATCTTATACTTCTATCTACTAATTGAATGACAGTCCTAGTAAAGATTAAGCCTTCTAATTCTAAGGATGCAAATATGTTATTAAGCATAACATTTATACCTACACCTAAATTTATTAAGGTTCTTTCCAAAATTATATTACCTATTGTGCATAATATAACAAGGATTCCTAAATCAAATAACTTTTTAACAATTTGTGGTAGAAATAGAGAACTACTTTGTTTAATTAAAAAGAATTTTCTTAACACTTTTGACTCCCTTTTCTTAGTACACCAATCCTTAAAAAATTTAGCATAAGATGACATTTTCTGCAATAATTCTAACAAAGGAATGTTAACTTGTACCTTTTCAAAAATTTCTTGAATTTTTTCTTATTTTTCAGGAAATGTTTATTTTAATCTTTCAAGGTAGAGTGCCAATGATTATGATTTAAAAGATTTTTTTCCTTTCATTTCTTTCTTTTGGTCATTTATAGTTTCATTTTGAAATTCAGATTTTTCTTCATTGATTTCTAAGTTTTTAGGTAGTATGTGTTTATTTTCATTTTGAAATTTATTCTTACTTAGCTCTACTATGTTTTCTTTTTAAATTATTGGTGGCACATAAGGTCCAGATATTAAGGTTACATGCATATCTTCTAGATTTTTAGCATTTTTATGTTGTTCTTGTATTGCCGTTTCATTTTTATGATTTTGATCTGTGATTGTTTCTATATATTCTTTAGTTGGATTACATTTTTCACTTTCTATTTCATTGGTAATTTCTTTTATCTTTATGTTTTCTAAATTATGTACACTTTCGACATTGAAATTATCATTTGTGTTCTCATTTTTATCTTGCATTACTTGTAATTTCATTGTAAATTCAACTAATGCTTTTAGCTTTCTTTCCAAATCATCTAATCTCATTATGTTCAATTTTTGATCAATTTTTATTATTATTTTCTTAGTTTCATAGATGATATCTATTTTAGATTCTGAATAATTTTCTTTATAGTTTATTTAGTTAACTTCTTGTTGATAATACATGTATTGTTTCAATTTGTCTAGGTTTTGTTCTAAATTGCGTTCAAGTTTGTTATACCTATCTCAAACTTCATTGTCTCTCGACATATTACTTGTTCTAATTTGACTATTGGTTGGGAAATTTATAGGATTTTCATACTCAATTTTATTGTATTAGATATAATTCATTAGTTGCTCATTTGATCTAACCATCTGTAATCGTCTTAGTTTCAAACAACTAGCAATGTGATGACCTTCCAAATTGTAGAATTCACATATGTTAAGTACAAGTTTTAGAAATCTTTGAGCATAAATATATGTCATATTTTTAAAGATAAAAGCACATAACACTTTTTTTGCTATAAAAAAAAAACAACACTACAATTATTTAGTTTTTCAATCCCTCGCAACAACACCAAAAAACTTTTAGGTATTTGTTTACTTAAATATATGTTTATAATTTCTTTTAGAAGTAAACAAATAATTTTTCATAAATTAGATTTAAAATCTAATTTGTATTTAATTGCAAGTGCATAATGTCTATTGTATAAATGTGCAAGTATAGGTCGATCTCATAGAGATTGTGTAAAAATTTCATACTATTTTGATTTTTACAGCTAGAGTTTTTTTTTTATGTGTTGAATTACGCACTTCATTGATTTACTGGTAACTCAACAGACTTAGTTCACTAAGTTATAGTTAATTTAATGAACTATCCACATGGATTTAAGTTAACTCCACGAGCCTCGCTAACAATTTCCAATTAAATTTGCTATTCATAGAGGAATTAAACCATCCATTGGGTGGTTCCACAGAATGTAAATAACATTAATTAAGCTTTTAATGTTAGTTTATACGATATTTATCATTAACAAACACTAATATTTAGACATTTCATATAATAACCATATTAATTAGGATTTTAGAATTACATACAAATTAGTTTCAATAATCAATAAGACGATTTTCTAATTTTTAGAATGAAATAAACACAATGCATTCAATAATAACGGCAATACAAAATAAACTATACAATACTGATTTGATAAATATAAAAACAGATAATGAGTTTTTGGTTGTTTTCGTTTTAATATATTCCTGAAGATGAACGAAAAGTGAAATGTAAAATTCTCTATTGATAGTAAAAACTCTCGTCACTACATGTGACTTGATTACACCATTGAAAATTTAATCATTTAGGGGGGGTTTGTGCCTACTCGGATTTATAAGAAAGGAAAGAAATGAAAGTATGTAAGTAGTTTGTGCAGATTTGGAAACTTGGGAAAGTTTGTTAACTTTCCCAAATATAAAAGGAAAAATTTTCCCTGATTTCGGAGACTCTCCCCTCTGAAATCAAGGAATCCCCGACCGCCCGAATGCCTTGATTTCGTCTGCTCGAAGCTCGCCAGGTGTGTGATTCCCGTCGATCGTTCAAAGCTCGCCGACCGCTCGAAGGCCGTCGACCGCTCGAACCTCGTCGACTACTCGGAAGCTCGCGGACCGCTTGAAGCTCACCGACTGCTTGAAAGCTCTTGGACCGCTTGAAGCTCGCGAACCACTCGAAGCTCGCCGACTGCTCGAAAGCTCGCTAACTGCTTGAAAGCTCGCCGACCGCTCGAAAGCTCGCCGACTGCTCAAAGCTCACCGACTGCTTGAAGCTCGGCGACTGCTTGAAGCTCGCGGACCACTCGAAGCTCGCCGACTGCTCGAAAGCTCGTAGACTGCTCGAAGCTTGCCGACCGCTCGAAAGCTCGCCGACTGCTCAAACCTCACCGACCGCTTGAAGATCACCGACTGCTCGAAGCTTGTTGACTGCTTGAAATCTCGCCGACCGCTCGAAGCTCGCCGACTGCTTGAAGCTTGTCGACCGCTCCAAGCTCGCCGACCACTCCAAGCTCGTCGATTGCTCGAAGCTCACCGACTGCTCGAAGGTAATAATTTCATGAAACTTTTGCATAGTTTATTTCTGGCAGCCAGAAGAATACTAACAAATATTATTACCTGTGCATGTCGGCGAGCCACTATTCCTAGTTTACTGTGTTCAAAATTTCTTTTTTGTCGTTACAATAACAAATAGGCAGGGACGTACGGTGGAAACTAATAGGGGTAGACGTAGAGCTTTCCGAGCAAACACTCTTATCTTATTTTTTATTTCATCCATTCATCACCTCTAGTAATTTCTGTTGTTTGTGGTGGAACTTATTTTGTATCAATCGTCTGAACTTATTTAGAAGGTAACATTGGTAAAATATGTATTTTGTTAATAAGAGTTAGAAGTTCATATCATGTTTATATGGTTAGTGGAGATTAATGAGAAGAGTAAAATTGAAAAAACAAGAAGCAAGATCTTTTGCAAGAACTAAGGTTGTTGAAGATTTAGGATTTTGTTAATATGACTCAATATTTTCTGTTGTGATCAATATGACTCAATTTGCATTAATGAGGTCCTACATTATTTGGATTTTGCTTTGGACAAGGAGGGACTACGTTGGCCTTACATTAGCAACAAAGTATGCTTGGACTTAAGCAATCTTAGTGTAGGCTATGTGTTAATTCTTGAACATCTTTTCCTGCTGTTCTTACTTCATTTGCTTCCCTTTTCATGATATCAAACTTATTTCTTTAGTTATATTTTGATTACAAATCCAACGAAAAAAAGTATGAAATTCTTATGTATGCCATTTCATATGTGTTATGAATGACTAGTAACTTATTTAAGTTATTCATTCTTATCCATTTTTAATGCATATTGTCATTGAATGAATAATAACTTATTTAATTTTTATGTTAATGATTGATGTTGTCATTGTCATCCATATTTCAATGATGTGTTTTTCATTTATATATATGTTTTGCAAATTAGATATGGCTACTACAGATAATACAGTACCAAGTAGACAAAGATCTTATACTAGTTGGAATGCAAAAGCAGATGCGATATTTTTGGGTATATTAGAAGATGTTTTAAATGAAGGGAATGGAAAAACACATGATGGAAAAGTTAAAGTTGAAACATGGAACAAGGTAATAGAGAAGTACAATAATGACACAAATGCAGGTATCACAAAGAAAAATGTTGACAGTCGAATTAAAACATAACGACAGATGTATCGTAACTACACAAAAATTATGTCTCAAAGTCGTTGGGGATGGAATTACATACAAGGTCATATTGATATTTCAGATGAAGTTTGGAATGAATTTATTAAAGTAATATTTTCGAATGTGTTAATATAATTTGTACGTTCTGTATATACTAACATATTTTTAATCTTACAGAAACACCCAGACCAGATTGTGCCCCCCTCAAAGATAAATCATGTCCTATTTATGATCAATTGCAATTGTTATTTGAAAGTAATATGGCTACAGGGAATGTTTGTAGAGACCCTGAAACAATTACTCAGAATGAATGAGACATACCTATGAATGAACCAAATGAAATGACACCTCCACCAAATCATTTTCAATACTTCACACCACCAAGTGATAGTCCAATGGATACAGATGGTACCCAACTTCAATCTCCAATGTCTTCATCAAGAATGTTCAATGAGGTGAAAAAGGGAAAACGTCCAAGACCACATGCAGAGTCAGCACAACTAATGACATCTTCATTTAAAGAAGCTACATCTGCTATTATGTCATTATGTGAAAAAGAAGAGGATAAAGTTAAAGCTCGACAAGAATATTATGATAATGTAACAAACATACAGAAAGAACAACTTCAGATCTAGAAACAACAAGTTAAAGTGCAAGAGCAAATGCTACATTTCAAAGTAAAACAAGGAAGTCTTACAGCACAAGCTATAGAAGCATTATTGCAAATTGAAAGTCTTACCAACAGTGAGAAATTCAAAGCAATGACTTTATTGAAAAGAAAAGAACTAGCAGAGCAATTTCTTAGCATCCCAACAGATATGAGGGTAGAATGGATTAAGTATCACAACTTATGATATGAGGGTAAATGTGTATCCCTATTTTGAGGTAAATATATATTTTCATATGAAATTGATTTGTATATTATTTTTTTCTCATTTTCTTATTCATATGTTAACAGAATTGCATTGGTGCTATTGATGGAACACATATTAAGGCAACTATTTATGGACAACAAACAGCAAGATTTAGAAATAGAAAATGAGAGTTAAGTCAAAATGTTATGGTCGCATGTAATTTTGACATGGAATTTACATATATTCTTAGTGGTTGGGAAGGATCAACTTCTGACGCAAGAATCCTTCAAGATGCCGTCACAAGACATCATCCATTCAAGGTTCCACTAGGTATAAAATGACATTATTGTATATATATATATTTTTTTACACTACTTTTTAATTATTTACAGGAAAGTTTTACTTGGTTGATGCTGGTTATCCTAATCGACCTGAATTTATTTGTCCATATCGAGGAGTGAGATATCATCTATTTGAATATGAAAATAATAGAGTTCCAGAAAATGTAGTCGAAAACTTCAATTACACAGGACATATGCCGTATCCTTATGATACACAAACGAAGATTGTGATGGCTTGCTTCCTATTACATAATTTTATACGTAAAGTTGATAGAGCAGATTTATTAGAAGATCTAGAAGATGAGTTAGCTGAATTTGATCTAGAAAATGAAGAAATTGGAATTACCGAAGATGAGCTTTCACAGATAGATAGTACATTAGAAATGACACAAGAACGAAGAAAACAAATAGCAGATGAAATGCGTGACAACATGAAGACTACCATGTGGGATGGACGTGACTTTTAAATTATTTCATATGTAACTTTGTCAAATTGTTATGTTACAATATTTGAATATTTGTATGTTGATAATTTATATTTATGTTGTGAATTTTATTTATATATTGGATGTTAGTTAACAATTTTGAAAAGTAATTGTTTGTGATATGTTATGTTCAAATACGTAATACACAATACAAATTTTGTTCAAATTGATATTATTAATAAATATAAATAAGAAGACTTAATATTTTTTCTTAAAATATAAGTTTTCTTTTTCTTTTATTTTTTTTCCGATCAAACTGTTAAACCACCTTCGGTGCGATCGGTAAATTTTTATTTTTATTATTTTTTAACTAATGTTATATCTTTTGACGATTATACATTTACTATTTATACTTAAATAAATATGATGTATCAAAACATCAAAATATTGTGTAAATAACTTTTTTGAGGTAGCCTGGCCCAGCCTGAAATTTAACTTCGGTCTAAAAGTGTCAATTGGTGTTTAGAATGAAAAAGTGCATAATATTAACGGTTAAATGATGGTTAATTGCATAATATTAACTGTTATATGCTTTAATTGAAGAATCTGGTTAATTTCGGTGAATTAATGTTAATTTAGTACATTTCTGAACTGTTGGTAAATTGCAGGCTGTGAAATTCTTAAGTATCCGAATTTTTTGTTATTTCGGTCAGTTATGTTTAACATACCGTTGAGTTAGCATTAACTCAATGAACTTAGTCCGTTGAGTTAACTTTAATTCAACGGAGAGTTTATTGAATATATATATTTGATTGTTAAATGCGAAGCCCAACTTCGGTCTGACCGAAGTTTTTGATTTTTTTAACATTTTATTATTATTTTTCTTCGGTCTGACCGAAGCCCAACTTCAGTCCGACCTAAGTTTTCGATTTTTTAAACATTTTATTATTATTTTTCTTCGGTCTAACCCAGCTTCGGTCATACCGAAGTTTTTGAAAATTACAACATTATTCAATAATCAATTCATCATTCAAACACATTAATAAATTTATAAATATATGAACATCAAACATAAGTTTTCATTCATGAATCATTCAAACACAAGTAATAAAGTTGAAATAATTAAAGTTAAAACATTAAAGTCTTCTAATAGTAGAAATGTCTTGAAAATATTAAAGTGTTCTAATTTTTAGATGTTCATGCATGTAACTAAAAGTCTTCATATCGTCCCCATTCTCTTCCAATTCATGAAGGCTATTTCTAGCCATTGGACATTCACTGAATCTAGTTCTACTTTTAGAAAGCTTTCTCGAGTGACTTGTTTCTCAAACTTCAACATAGCATAAAATTTCCTCAACAATTTCCTCAACTTCAAGTTCCATCAAATCACCAGTTTCTAAAAATTTCTCCATTGTACTGAACAAATGCAAAAATAGGATAGTGTAAGTTTAGATATAATTGCATGAAACAAACACAAAATGATTTCAAATAAAAACTATTCAAATAAACTAGTGATTGAAAACATTCAAATAAAAATAAGCATGATTCATATGACTCCCATCAATAAAAATATAGTTTCCATATTCATTTAATAAAAATAAGGAAACAACATAACTCAAAATTTTACAAGTTGCAGAGATTTCTTATCCAATCCATAGAGTTTTTTTTCTTCTACTACTACCACTACTATTTCTTCTTATTGTCTAAAATATTTCTCCTCTCAGGAAAAGGAGAAAAAGCTAAAAAAAAAAAAGCTCAAGGCTACACAGAAGACAAAAGAAATCACTAAAATTAATAGAAATCATATACGATGGTCATAGATCAAATTAGGAGAAAGTCCTCTAACTAGGAAAAATATTTTTTATTTTCCGTTAGATTTCAACTAGGCCCGAATTGACCCACGGGCCAGCCTAGGCCCAACCCGAATCAACCCAGGGACCAGCCTAGCCTAGCCGAATAATATATTTATGTTAGTTAACAATTTCGAAAGGTAATTGGTTGTGATATGCTATTTTCAAATAGGTAATACACAATACAACTTTTGTTCAATTTGTTTATGATATTATTAATAAATAAATATTTTTATTTTTGATATTCTTTTAAAAAAATGTGAGTATTATGAAGTGAAGAAATAGAGTAAATTAAAATTAATTATTAGAACTCTTTGATTAAAAAAATATATTTCAATTCTGAACATTCCATCTAGCACAAACCCCACTATGTGGGAATCTTAACTTTCCTAAGTTTCTGAGACGTGCACAAACAACCCTTCATTTCTCAAGAATCTGGACTTTCTAATTCATAGGAATCTGAACTTTCCATTTCCTTCATTTCTGAACTTTCCGACATGCACAAACACTCCCTTAGTGTCACACGTCCCTCTCCCTAGAGAATCACAAATTGAGACTTTGTAAGTTGATCTTCTCTTTAGTATCATGACATCAACTCGAAACAAAGGCTAAAAACTTTACTATCTCTTGAGAGATGATTCAGTGCTTAGTGAAAATGACTTCTCTTCCTATAACGTGATCACTCCTCACAATGGTTGTCAATCACTATGTTTGCCTTAGAATCGACTCGATATCTAAAAAGTAATCTCACTGACCTCCAATGATTGGTGATTAGTGGTGCGATTTCTATGGAACTTTAAGGAACGACCAACGCTTGTTGTAGTTAGCGCGTTTCTTCACCTCTCTCTTCATTCTTTCTCTTTCCTTTTTATATTGCTTTCAATAATAACTGTTTCCGCCTAATTGACAAGTTAGATCTCCTTCATTCATATCAACGATGGTGATTTCTTCGTAATTCTATGATTTAAATCTTGTGTGATACGTGAAATCATGGTTTTCTTTCAAATTTCCTATTTCTACAACTATTCACAATTAAATATTAAAAAATAACTAATCTATAGAGTTGGTGTAACTCAACGAACTTACTCCGTTGACTTAACTGTAACTCAACAGACTTACCTCATTGAGTTAAGCTTAACTTAGCAAACTCGTTCAGCTTTGCAGTTTAATAAAACAAATATATTTATAACATTTAACATTTAATATGCAAAAGAAGTAATTCTTAATCATTCAAAAGTTGATGTGTGAAATAATTTTTAACTTTACAAGGTTTCGTAAACTTACCTTAATAACTTTACGAGGGTTCGTAAACATACCTGTGTAACATTACAAGCTTTCGTAAACTTCTATAAAATTGCATGTACTATGCTTTTAATCTTTTAGAAATGATATTTAATTAATGCTAATTCTATGAAATTATGCACATTCTATAATTAAGGCATATAATCATATATTTATAATATAATAGCTTAATTCTCATACGATAAGTTAAATATTATGCAATTAACCATTCATTAACCATTAATATTATACACTTTTTCATTCTAAACATTAATAGAGTTCGAACGATGTTAGTGGAGTTCGAGCGAGGTTGATGAAGTTCGAGTGAGGTTGGTGATGTTCTAG